>CAUYSK010041556.1:0-58563 GCA_963575035.1 Avahi laniger | reverse complement strand
AAGGGAAAAAACAGAAATAAACACCTTTATTGAGATACAATTTTTTTTTTTTTTGAAACAGTCTCACTCTGTTGCCCTGGCTAGAATGAGTGCCATGGCATTAGCCTAGCTCACAGCAACCTCAAACTCCTGGGCTCAAGCGATCCTCCTGCCTCAGCCTCCCGAGTAGCTGGGACTACAGGCATGCACCTCCATGCCCGGCTAATTTTTTCTATATATTGTTAGTTGTCCAGATCATTTCTTTCTATTTTTTTTAGTAGAGACAGGGTCTCGCTCTTGCTCAGGCTGGTCTCGAACTCCTGAGCTCAAACAATCCACCCACCTCGGCCTCCCAGAGTGCTAGGATTACAGGCGTGAGCCACCGTATTGAGGTACAATTTATATGCCATACAATTTGTCCATTGTAGGTGTATGAGTCATTGGTTTTTAGTAAATTTATAAAGTTGTACAAGCACATCACAGTGCAGTTTTAGAATATTTCCATCACCCCCCAAATTCCCTCAACTTTCTATAATCAATCCCAGCCACCCTTCCTCTCACCATCCCCCCAGGCAGTACTACTCTTCCTTCTATCTCTGTACATTTCTTTCCTGGGCATTTCATGTGAATGGATTCATACAACATGCAGCTGTCTCTCGGTGTCTTTGGTTTAGCACAATGTTTTTGAGATCCATGCATGTTGCAGTTGTGCCAGCACTCCATTCATTTTCACTGCTGAGTAAACCCACTGTGTGGTCCCCACATTTATTTATCTGTTCATCAGTGGATGGACATTTGGGTTGTTTCCAGTTTGGGGCCCTTGTGCCTACTGTGAGCATCCGTGTACAAGTCTTTGAGTAGACATAGTTTTTTTCCTCTTGGTTAGGAGTGGAATCGCTGGGTCAAGGGGGGTAACTCTAGGTTTAACAACTGCCTGTTTTCCAAAATGGTTTCACTGTTTTACATTCCCATCAGCAGTGAATGAAGGTTTCATTTTGTTTACCTCATCGCCAGCACTTGCCAGTGTCTGTTTTAGCTGTCTCGGCTTTATTGAGATATAATTCACCCATTTAAGTGTACAATTCAATGGGTTTTGGTATACTACATTATTAATTTTTTTAAATTGTGGTAAAATATATATAACACAAAATTTGCCATTTTAACCATTTTTAAGTATACACTTCAGTGGCATTAGTTACATTCACATTATTGTACAACCATCACCACTATCTATTTCCAAAACTTTCTCATCATCCCCAACAGAAACACTGTAGACATTCAGCAGTAACTCTCCACTCCCCCACCTGGCAGTCACAGTCTACTCGTCTCGATGAATTTGCCTGTTGTAGATATTTCATATAAGTGGAATCACACGATGTTTGTCCTTTCGTGTCTGGTTTCTTTCACTTACCATAATGGTGTCAGGGTTCATCTGTATTGTAGCATGTATCAGAATTTCATTCCTTTTTAATGGCTAAATAATATGCCATTGTGTATATATCTACATTTTGTTTATCCACTCATCTGTGGATGGACATGTGGGTTGTTTCCGCCTTTTGGCTACTGTGAATAATGCTGCAGTGAACACTGACGTGCAAGTATCTGTTCACTTCCCTTGAGTAAATACCTAGGAGTGAAATTGCTGGATTGTATGGTAATTCTATGTTTAGTTTTTTGAAGAACAACCAAATTGTTTTCCATAGTAGTGGCACCATTTTATAATACATTCCCACCAGCAGTATACAGGGTTCTAGTTTCTCTGTATCCTCCCCACCACTGTTGTTTAATTCATGTATTAACTCTTAACAAATTTTTTGTGGCTTCTTTAGGGTTTTCTACATACAAGATCATGCCATCTGCAAACAGACAGTTTTACTTCTTCCTTTTCAATTTCGGTGCTTTTTATTTCTTTTTCTTGCCTGATTGCTCTGGCTAGAGCTTGTAGTACTACGTTGAATGGAGTCGCAAAAGTGAGCATCCTTGTCTTATTCCTCATCTTAGAGGAAAATGCTTTCATTTTTCATCATCAAATATAATGATAGCTGTGAGGTTTTTGTGTATGGTGTTTATCATGTTGAAGAAGTTTCCTTCTATCTCTAGTTTATTGGGTATTATCATGAAAGGGTGTTGAATTTTGTCAGTTTTTTTCCTGCATCAATTGAGATGATCTTACAGTTTTTTTCCTTTGTTCTATTTAAAGCGGTCAACTAATGACATTGACTATATTGAATCACAATCAGTTGCACTGATCGATTTTTGTATGTTAAACCATCTTTGCATTCTGGGAATAAATTCCATTTGGTTGCAGTGTATAATCCTTTTTTTATGCTGCTGAATTTGTTTTTCAAGTATTTTATTGAGAATGTTTACATCTGTATTCATAAAGGATATTGATCTGTAGTTTCCTTTTCTTGTAGTATCTTTCTCTGGTTTTTGCTATCAAGGTAATGCTGGCCTCATATATTGAGGAAATGTTTCCTTCTCTTCAATTTTTTCGAAGAGTTTGAGAAGAATTGGTATTCTTCTTTAAATATTTTAGCAGAATTCACCAGTGAAGCTGTCTGGTCTTGGGCTTTTCTTTCTTGGGAGGTTTTTGATTACTGATTCGATCTCCTTAATATGTATAGGTCTAGTCAGATTCTCTATTCTTCTTCAGGCAGTTTTGGTGAATTATGTATTTCTAGGAATTGGTCCATTTCATCTAAGTTGTCAAATTTATGTATGTAGAATTGTTTGAAGTATTTCCTGATTATCCTTTTGATGTCTTCAGGATCTGTAGTCATATTAGAAATTTCATTCCTGTTCTTGGAAATATATGACTTTTCTTTTTATTCATTGTTTGTTTTGCTAGAGGTTTGTTGATTTTATTGATCTTTCAAAGAGCAAATTTTTTTGTTTCATTGATTTTTCTCTATTGTTTTTCTGTTTTTGGTTTCATTGCTTTCTGCTCTTATTCTTTCTTTCTTTCTGCTTGCTTTGGATTTATTTTGTTCTTTTTTTACCCTCTAGGTTCTTGAAGTGAGAGCTTAGATTTTTTTGATTTGAAAATTTTCCTTTTTTGTAATGTATGAATTTAGTTAGTTGTGTCCCACAAATTTTGAGATATCATATTTTCATTCAGTTCTGGTTTTTAAATTTCCCTGGAGACTTTTTCTTTTACCTGTGGATTATTTAGAAGTGTGTTGTTTAGTTTCCAATGTCTGGAGATTTTCCTGTTATCTGTCATTGATTTCTAGTTTGACCCTATCATAGTAAAGAATATACTCTGTATGATTTTAATTCTTTAAGTTTCTTGAGGTTTGTTTTATGGCCCAGGATATGGTCTATCTTGGTATATGTTCCATGGGTACTTGGAAAGAATGTATATTCTACTGTCGTTAGGTGGGGTGTTCATAAATGTCTGATAGATTTTGCTAGTTAAAGTGTTGGGAGTTCTATATCCTTGCTAACTTTCTGTTTAGTTTTCAGTTGTTGAAAGAGGTGTGTTGGTCTCTAACTGTAATTGTGGATTTTTCCGTTTCTCCTTTCATGTCTATTAGTTTTATTTCACACATTTTACAGCTCTTCTGTTTGATGCATATACCTTTAGAATTGCTATATCTTCTTGACAGACTGACCCTTTTATTATTATATAATGTCCCTGTCTGTCTCCAATAATGTTCTTTGCTCTGAAGTCTTCTTTGTCTGATGTTAATATAGCCAATCCTGTTTTCTTTGGGTCAAATTTACATACATATCTTTTTTCTCTCTTTTTACTTTTAATTTACCTATGTATCATATTAGAAGGACTTTCTTGTAGATAGCAGATAGTTCAGGAGCTAGACAGCCAATCTCTGTCTTTTAATTGGTATATTTAGGCCATTTACAATTACTGTAGTTATTGATATATTAGGGCTTAACTCTACCATTTGATTTTTTGTTTTCTGTTAGTTCTTTCTGGTCTTTTTTCCCTTTAGGTTTTCTTTTTTATTTTCTTGCCTTCCTGTGGGTTACTTGAACATTTTTTAGAATTTTATTTTGATTTATTTATAGTGTCCTTCAGTATAGATCTTTATACACTGTATAAAGATATACACTGTATAAAGGCCCCTTTATCTGCAGGGGATACATTCCAGGACTCCCAGTGGATGCCTGAAACTATGGATAGTTTGGAACCCAGTCGCTGTCAATTGGAACATGTTTCTGTTCATGTCTTTCACCTACAAGTTTAATGCCTTTTTTATCTTAACTAAACATTTATCATACACTGTGGCCCTGATTTTTGCAGTTTGAAGTAGGACAGCAAAACTAGCATGAATTTATTTATCCTTCACAATTTCACAGATAGAAGATTTGTTCTTAAGGTAGATCTTAGCAACTGCAGCATACCATTTTTTTAAGTTGATAACTTTCACATTTTCACTTAAAGGAAGCACTTTATAGCTTCTCTTCAGCATATCTGAATTTCCAGCACCACTACTTTTGCATTTGGGGGCCATTGTTAAGTAAAATAAGGATTACTTGAACACAAACACTGCAATACCACAAAAGTCAATCTGATGAACGAGATGGCTACTAAATGAATAACAGGTGAGTAGTGTGTACAGCATGGATACTCTGGAAAAAGGGATGATTCACATCCCAGGCAGGACAGAGCAGGACAGTGCAAGATTTCATCACACTACTCGGAATGGCACTCAGTTTGAAACTTATGAATTCTTTCTGGAATATTCCATTTCATATTTTCAGAACACAGATGACTGCAGGTAACCAAAACTATGGAAAGCGAGACCATGGATAAGGGGGAACTACTAGCTTTTTAGAGGTTACCCTAGGTATTACATTATATGTTCACAAGTTGCCAGAAGTGCTGGCATGTTCTTTTACCCCGTGAGGAAGCGTAGGAAGCTTGCCTGCCTTTACCCTTCCATTTATACCTGTCTTGAACATTTCCTCTATACACTTTAGAAGCACAGCAGAGACAGGTATGATTTTTCCTTCAACTCTCAAACATAATTTAGAAAACTCAAGAAGAGAAAGAAAGTCTAGTATATTTTTCCACATTTTTGCTTATCTTATTCTTTACTCCTTCCTGTTGTTCCAGCGGTTTTTCTTTTATTATTTCTTTTCTGTTTAGAGAACTTCCTTTAACCACTTTTTGGGGTAGGTCTGCTGATGACAAATTCTTTTAGTTTCCCTTCATCTGAGAATGTCTTGATTTTGCCTTTATTCCTCAATGATATTTCCTAAATATAGGATTCCAGGTTGACAGTTCTTTCAGCTTGAAAAATGTGCCACTTTCTGTCTTCCGTGGTGTCTAGTCAGAAACCCACTGTCATTTGGATGCTTCCCCTGTAGGTGAAATGTCATTTCTCTCTGACTGCTTTGAGGATTATTTCTTTGTCTTTAACTTTCGCCAATTTGACTGTGATGTATGCTGGGGTGGATTCTTTGGTCTGTCCTATTTGGGGTTTGCTCAACTTCTTCAATGTATAGATTTATGATTTTTGCCAAATTGAAGAAGTTTTCATGATTTCTTTGAGTTTAACCGTAGAAAATTGCTCTCAGAGGCTGAGGCAGGAGGACCTCTTAAAGCCAGGAGTTCAAGACCAGCCTGGGCAACCTAGCAAGACCCAACTCTACAAAAAATTTTTAAAAGCCAGGCATGGTGGTGCATGCCTGTTAGTCCCAAGTGCTTGGGAGGGGGAGACTGAAGTGGGAGGATCCCTTGAGCCCAGGACTTAGAGGCTGCAGTGAGCTGTGATGACATCACTGCATTCCAGCATGCATGACAGAGCTAGACCCTGTCTCTTAAAAAAACAAAAAAGCATCTAAGGCCATGTATTTCTCTATAAGCACCACCTTAGCTGTATTCCACAAATGTTGATATATTTCCAGATCGTTGGAGGGTGTCCTGGGGTTTCTGTTTGGCTGATTTTGGTTTTTCTTCAGTGAACATTGAAGGCAAAATGAACATGAGGTAAAGAGATGAAAATCTCAGTCCTTCAAAATTTGAGATTTGCCTCATGTCCATGTACTTCTTAGTACATTCTCCTCCATTGTTTTACTTTCTTCATAACTCTTGCATGATTTTAGGAAATTCTTTACATTTGATCCTAGATTTTTGGTTGTTTTCGAGAACTTTAATTCAGACCAGCCCTGTCAAGTAGAAATGAATGTAAGCCACATGTGTAATTTCAAGTTTTGTAGTAGCCACCTTTAAAAAGTAAAAAAAAAAAAAAAACCAAAACAAGTGAAATAATATATTTTATTTCAGATCTATCAAAAATTTCAACATGTAATCAAGGAAAAAATAGAAATTCAGTATTTTACACTCTTCCTACTAAGTCTGAATGTCGGATGTGTCTTACAGAGCCACCTCAGTTGACATCAGCTGCATTTCAGGCGCTCAGTGTCCACTGTGTGATGGGCGCAGGTGCAGGCTGCCCTCTGGCCATCTCTCAGCCAGACACTCTGTGTCCACTCTTGTCTGGGGCTGTTGGTGGATCTGAGACACATGCAACACCTGCAGTCCTGCCCCTGTTCATGAGCCTTGAGCCCTGGTGCACCCAGCTTGCTCACAGGGCCCCATGCAGACACACACACTGGTAGCAGGTTTCTTCTTGTCTGGCATGGCTCTGGCCATGTGTCTCTTGTCCCCTCTACCTGCCCAAACCTGCCCAAACTGCCCTTGCTGTCCAGGAGGCCTTCAAGGCCCGCCAGGTCCTTGAAGCAGGCACCTGTAGCCTGGCTCTGCCATGCGACCCCCATGTCTCTCCCAGCTGCGGGCTCCTTGAGGATGGGCCCCTGGGTTTCACGGCCCTGTGTCTCTGGCCAGGCCTGGTGCAGAGGGGACTCAGCTCCATGTGGAAGGAAGGAATGAGTGAATGAGTGAAGTAGGGAGCACTGGCCTGAGGCTGCCTTCAGCTTGGGAGCCAGAGTGGGCATGGTGTGCAGGGCTCTGAGCAGACTCACAGCACAGCCCCCAGCATGCTGACAAGGGTGGGCATGTGCTCCAGTGAGGTCCTCCTGCCAGGCTCAGTCCTGGGTGATGGGAGCAGGGCCAAGACCCCAGACTGAGGACAGAATTTCTGGCAGAGAGGTTAGGGGGCCTGGGAAGAAATGGTTTTAAGGCTGTTGATGCCTATTTTCATTGGGTTATGCTAGTCCACACCCCACACACAGGCAGCACTATAGCCGCTCCGGCACCCGGGATGGTTTTGAGTTTGACTTTTGGTGAGTTTGGCAGGGAATTTGTCCTGGCTCACCTTGGAGCTGCCTGGTCCCATGAGGAACAGTTGGAACGCCCCATGCAGCTGCCTCTCCTCTCCAAGTTGTGTCCACCTGAGCCAGCTGCACAGGGGTGGCAGGGGGGGAGGGGACACCCCAGAAAGGCCTCAAGCATGAGATGGGCACACTGCAGGGCTGCAGAGTTGAGCCCAGGAAGGGGTGGGGAGGGCTGAGAAAGGCAGACTCCAAGCACCCCATTCCCTGGGCCTTCCGGGGCCAGGCTGGGCCACTGGGTCCAGACAGAGGCTTTATGTTTTCCTGTGGGCCAAGTGGGCAAAGCTGAGCCTGCACCGTTGCCCAGAGCACCTGCCGGCTGGCGTTGCCCCACCCCCACGGGTATAATTAGCGCCATGACAGGTGCTGTGGATCCGGTGGCCAGCCCAGCCCTGGCCCAGTGTGGCCCGGCCTTGGCCGACCTACCCCATCCCCCGGCCCAGCTCAAAGCCTCAACCCTGCCTGCGAGCCACCCACCAAGTCTCAAGCCCTACCCACTTCTCCCAGCGCTTCCTCCACGCCAGCCAGGATAGGCAGCTGGGGTCTGGCAGAGGCAGCAGGCAGGCAGAGCCCTGGGCAGTGGCCTGGCCCCAGGCTCTGGGAATGCCTGGGTTGGCCCAGTCTCTGCCCTCAGTCCATGCCCAGGGCCATGGATCACTGAGGGCATCTCGTGGGTGGGTGGGGATGTGGGGGCCCTGGTGGAACCCTTGTGGCCTGGTGGTCTCAGCCTTCCAACAGGAAGCCTCCACCTGGCCCACCCAGCTGTAACCCCTTCTCTCCACAGTGCAAGAAGAAGCACACACTACTGTGCCCCGACTTCGCCCGCAGGGGCACATGTCCCCGTGGTGCCCAGTGCCAGCTGCTTCACCGCAACCAGAAACGCCATGGCCAGCAGGCAGCTGTATCCTCTGCCCCAGAGCCCAGCAACACCCCGCTCAGGAGCAGGGCCTTGGCCAGCCACGGGCCCAGGTGACAGGGCAGCCTATGCTGTTTGTGAGCCTGGGGGTGGCCCCTCCCTGCCTTGGAGGACATTCAGGACCCTCTAGGGTAAGCCCCCACCCCAGCTCTTTGGGCTTCAGGCCTGAAAAGGAATATGACCCAAGGCTGGGGACCAGGTGACCTTCAAAGATGCCCCCAGCCCAGGTCCCCAGTGCTGGACCAGAGGCATCCCCAGAGGAAGGTGGGGGCTTCTCAGAGAGGGGACGGAGCCCAGTCCCCAGGAGAAACAGGGGGTTCCCATGTGAGGCTCACCTGCTGTGTGGGCCTGGGAGCCCACGAGGAAGGGAAGCTGAGACACCCTGGGAGGTGCGGACAGGGCTCAGGGCTCTCTTGACCCCAGCTCCTCAGGTGGGAGGCCTGTAACCAGCCTGTCCTCAGGCTGAGAGCCGAGCTTGGACCTGGATCCTCGAGTTTTGCCCCAGATGGTGATATCCGGTGGCTACTGGGGCACGATGCGGCAGGGAGGGGCCAGGCATCGGACAGTGCCCTGCCTGAGCAGCCAGCTCCCCTCACACGTCTGCTCCCTTCCTTCTCTGCAGGAAGCCCTCAGCCCAGCAGCCCACCAGACAGATGCCCAGCTCCCCCCACTCCGTGGCTGCTGTCCCAGCCTCCCGCCCCTCCTCCCCAGGGGTGTCCGCATCAGCCTCAGCCTCTCCCTTGTCATCAAAGGCCTCCCTCTCCCCCTCCCCCTCCTGCGCCTCTTCCTCCTCAGACCAGGAGGAGCCATCTCTCCAGGAGGAGGCCCCCTCTGCAGCAGCGGTGACAGGCTCCAGCAGCCTCTGCAAGCTGCCTTCCTTCATCTCCCTGCAGTCCTCGCCGAGCCCAGGAGGCCAGACCAGGGCCAGGACCCCCAGGAACCCCCCAACTAAGGACTCAGGTAGGCAGCCCAGCCCGGCTCGGGCACAGGGGTCGTTTTAAATGCACACCTCAGACCCATCGGGTCAGAGTCTCTGGGTGGAGCCCGGATGAGTGCAGCCAGCGCCATGTGTGCACCTGCCGGCCCATGGGGCAGGGCCAGCCGAGGTCCGAGCCTGGCAGTGGCAGCCCAAGCAGACCACCCCAGCCGAGGGCTGATTTAATTAGAAAGCACCCATTTCTGTTAATTTGTTCTGGAAGATCACTGCACACTCCTGGAGAGAACAGATGTTCCCTCTCCCCTGATGAACATTTGGGGCTTGGTAAATGGCTCCACTCAGCCTTGTTTAGGAGAGAAAAGAGGATTTTATGGCTGCAAACGACCCTTTCTGTAAACATTTTACAGCTCTCCGCGCGTTTGAGTGACGATAAACCCCACGCAGCTCGGCGGGCTGCACATTTGCGACCATACGGCTATCATTTTATTGTCATATTTCACGGTCGTAACGTTAATGGAAGATGCTTGCTGCAGCCTTCTCTAACAGCTCCGCTGAGCACGCTCAAACGCTTGCCTCGGAGGGGCCGCCTCCTGCTTACAGCCTCCACGTGGAGGGCACGAAGCTGTGGCCAGACCCCTGTCTCCTGGGACCGAGCAGCTCCTTCCCTCTGGGGGGGCCTCTCAGGTGGGGAGAGCAGGTGGGGCCTGAGGCAGCTACTTCCCACTTTTTTTTTTAAATCAGGAACCTGGCAGTCAATTCTAGAGCCAGAGGAGGCAGGCAGGGTGCTGAGGGGTCCTGCGTGCAGGAAAGGCCCAGGAAAGGCTCCAGAGGCCTCCTGTGGTCCAGCCAGGACTAGGAGCTGGAGGGACAGGTGGAGGCGGGCCTGGCACAGCCTCTAGACAGGGAGTGTGGCTGCACCTGCTGAAGTGGCCACTGTAGTTGGAGGCTGACAGGGCAGAGGCCAGTGCAGTTGGTAGGCCTGGGCCCCTGCTAGACCTGAGCCCCAGCCCTGAGTAAGTGAACAGCGTCAACAAGCCCTAAAGAGGGGCCACTGTAGGAGAGGTAGGCTTGAAGGGGGCACATGGACAGTGCCGTGCCATGGGCAGCCATGCAAAGTCGTGTGTGGTCAGTGGGTTTCAGGGTGCCTCCGAAGGTGGTCTGGAGCATTCATGGGGAGGGAGTGAGGCACTGGCGCCCAACCAGCGTGCACTCCCCAGGCAGGAGCCCCCAACAGGATCCTCTCCCTCTCACCCCTCCTGCTTCCAGGCAGGCCCTGCCAGCCTTACCCTGCATGGGGGCCTCTGCTCAGCTCCCGCCCCACCCAGCCAGCTGTTCACACGCACCCCGGCTTTTCACGTTGAAGGCGCAGCATGGTGCGGCACGGCCACCTTGTGTGCGGCTGGCAGCCTTGCTCCCAGGTGTGAGCGTGCAGTGTGTCTGCGTGCCTGCGGGCACCTGGTATCTATAGCTCAGCCTGCCTACTGCTATGGCTCCCACCGGGGACCCTGCCCCGGCCCGCCCAGCTGCTGCCCAGGAAGGCGCTGGACTCCGTCCCCTTCCCCTCAACCTTGAGATCCAAGCCTACCATGGCTAGGCGGCACAGAGGCCAGAAGCTGATGGCCTGTCAGGAGCCGCTCTCCCCTCTTTCTGACTCGTGGATGTCTTTGCAGCCCACTGTGCCAGCCTGGGCTGACGAAATCTTCCCATCCTGAGCCCCAGATCAGCTTTGGGGTGGGGAGGCTCCTCTGGGCTGGGGTTGCCTGGCACCTGACTTTCGCCCTTTCTGTGCAGGGAAGCCTCTGCACATCAAACCACGTCTGTGAGGGCCCCAGGGACCAGCCCGCACCTACCTCAGACCCTCGTCCCTGGAGAGGAAGGAGGCTCTTCCCACCACTCCGCCCCAGAAGAGGGGCCACCTGCCACCTAGCCTGCCCAGGGCCACAGGGGCACTGCTCTGCCCACCTGGCTCTCAGCCTTCTGTGACCAGTGTGTTCCTGGGGCCTTGTCCTTCCCCCATGGGCTGGGCAGCTGTCCAGCCACCCCCTGCACCCCTCTCCTCCCTGCCCCTGGGCCCTTGGGCTCCCACCCAGGACCTGTCCCCATCCCCCACCCCTCAGGGTGTCTGGCAGGGCTCACCCCCGGGCCTGCTCCCCGCTGTGGGTGTGGTGGTGGCCGTGTGATACATCTCCCTTAGTCCTCTCCACCCAGGACTTCTGCCCTGGGACGAGGCCACCAGCCAGGCCTCCCTGCTGGGCTTTTTATGTTCAGCAATAAAAGTTCTGTCCTGTGTCTAATTGTCCTGTCCTGACCACCACACTGGGCCCTGGACCTAAATGGGAGATAGCCAGGCAGAAGGCACAGCCCCTCTGGGCAGGAGTATCAGGACCCACTTTCCCACTTCCCTGGGATGGTTCAGAAGGGCCAAGGTAGCCTCTCACTGTAGCTGAGCCAGTGTGACCTGGGGTGGGTGAGAGGGGGCACTCTGTGGACACGGATGCCACAGGCCGAGGCTAGGACAAGATGGCAGCAAGCCAGAGCCCAGGTTGAAGGAGGGGGCTGCGCATCCAGGCTCCCAGCTTCCCCCATAGGAGTGCCCAGTCCCAGAGGGCCCACCTGGGAGGCCTGGCTGAGCATCATGTCAGTTGGCGAGGCCCGGAGAGTCACAGGGTTACTCAGGGGGTCCACCCTCTCCTTCCCCCTCACTTCCAGAGAAATGAGGGGTGGCCCCTGGGTAAGTGGGCCAGCACTCCTCCTGGGGCCTCCCTGCACCTCCATCTTTGTGTCAGTCTTTCCTGCCTGTGCTGCCATGTAACAAGATGCTCATCCTCTGCTGGCCTGTTCTGGGCCCAGGGTGAAGGGGTAATGCTGGCCCGAGCACCACCTAGGACATGTTCAGGTCAGGCCTCTGCACGCTCCACGTCCCAAAGCAAGCCCTGTGACCTGAGCCGCACCCAGACGGAGGGATGCCCTGCCCTGCACAAGGCCCCAGCCAGCTTGGGTTTAGGGTCCAGCCCTCCACCCCAGGAGAGGCGCCTGATCCACAGGAGGGGCGTCTGGGGCAGATGCTCAGGCCTTGGTGGTTTGTGGTTATTTCCGCAATGATCATCCCCGGGGCCCAGTGTGTGACCCCTGCTGCAGCTGGCTCGGTAGCATGATGGATTCTGGAAGTTGGACCTGGCTGGAAGAAAAGCTCCACCTAACCCCATCAATAAATGGAGTGACCCCTATGGCCAGGCCTCTGTGGAGGGCAGCTCATATCTCCTGGGCCTGTCACCTGGCCTGCACTGACCGGGCACACCTAGGGCCAGATGTTTGTAGGGCCTCATGTTCTGGCTCAGCTATCCCCTCGTGGACCTGGACACCTTGCTGGGGACCTCTCCATGCCAACCATGGTGTGGGCCCTTGGCTGCCCCTCAGCCCCACCTCCTCCTCCCTCCAGGAGAGCTGCCCAAGGGGGATGTGGTCATGGAGGGGGTTGCGGAAACGGGCTGCAGCCTGCAGGGCAGACATCCCAGAGCTGAGGCCAGCTGCCTATGGATGGGCTGCTGGTGCCACTTCCCCCTGTGGCCACTGGTCCTTCACAGGCACAGCCTGGGGGGCCACTTTAGGCTCTTACCTCCTCCCCCCAGGCTCCCAGGACGCCCCCACCAGGCCCTCCACAAAAGGCTGGGGGATAAATTCTCCTCCCTCCTCTTGATCCAGTTGGCCTCTAGCCGCTCACCTCGCAGCCTCCCTCCGGGGCCTCCACGGTAAATGAGGGGACGCACCTGCACCTCGGGCGAGGCTCTCTGGGAACCCGGGCTTCGAGGGTGGGCAGTGGTGGACTCGACGTGGGCAGATCCTCGTGCTTCTTGTCCATCTACTGGCAGTGTCCACTGCAGGTGGGCCTCCCAGCAAGCCCGGTGCCAGCTGGCCTCACCCATGAGTGCACTGCCCTCAGCCATCCTGGTGCTGACACACAGCGCCTGAAACGTCCACAGTGAGCAGAGGGCCAGTGAGCAGGGTTCTGCTCTTTTGACCCCACCCTCACAGGGGAGACAGCTCTGCTCCCAGCCACATGGAGTGCCTGACAGCCAAACACAGCCCACCAGGCCCCAGACACTGCTCGGGGGCATAGGACATGTGAGGCATGTGACCGGAGCCTGGGACCAGGCCCCACTGCCCCCCAATGCAGCGTCTGGCAAGAAGGCTCAGGAAGGGCTGGGCATTGCCCTCTAGGAGGCCGCCATGCAGCCCTGGGCTCTGCCTGGCATGGTGCCTGGCACCATCTGAGCTGAGCGCACCCACAGCCACTCCAGGCTCCTCAGGCCAAGGGAACAGAAGCAGCAGACAAGTGACTGCTCTGCTAGGGAAACTGACTGAGGTCCCTACAGCTGATCCCTGACCCCTGCAGTGACCATGAACCAACCTGAAGAGCAATCTGGAGCCAATGCAGAGCCTTGGGCATGAAGGTGAGCCAGCCCCAGGCATCAGCCCAGACCTGGGGGTGGCAAGTTTCAGGCAGGCAGGCCTGGAGCTGCTCCCTTAGGCCTTTCTCATCTTGGATCTCTCTAAAGAGCATGGCTGCCCCCAGTCCTCCCCTCTCAGGGCAGGACATGTGCCCATCTTGGTCCTTGGGCCCTGGGGAGACACTGGGGACCTGCTGGCACCCACACTAAGCTTTGATTGGTGAGCACAGAGCCCCTTCCCTTGTGGGGCAGGTCGTGTGGCTCCTCAAATAACGGCTCAGGTCAGGCAGTGGTTTGTGCCTCACAGGAGAACGACCAGGACCAAGATGGTGACGTGACTCACATGGGCTTCCCCTGCTGGGTGCTCAGAACAGGGCAGGCTACCAAGGAGGGAAATCTGAGCTGAGAGCGCAAGTGCACACGAGCAGCAAGTGCATGACACCCTTCACAGCCCCTCCATCCTCAGAGCCCTGGCAGGGCGTGGCCAGGTCCCAAGCTCTGAGCTGACAAGTCTTCAGGCTGCTGTTTAGAGGCTGGGGTCTGTTGCCTGGCCTAAGGGAATCATGACAGCCACAGAAGGGGGGCCCTGGGTAAAGTCAGGGGCCACTGAAGAGGGTGGATGGGCCTGGGGGGCACACAACGATGACTTCTGGGTGAGAGTGTGTGCCCCTTGGTGCTGGGAGGAGGTACCCCACAGGCTGGGGACAGGATGTGGGTGGGCAACAGGATGCCTGGACCTCTGGGCTGGGAGGCAACAGAAAGGAGAGTGCCCTGGCAGGACAGCTGGGAGCCTGCACCTTCCTAGTATAGGCCCTGCTCCCCATCCTGCCTCTGACAGACTAACACCACTAACACCCTGTGGTATCACTCAGTGCCCAGCAGAATGAGAGCTCCAGGAGAGCAGGGGCTTGTGTGTTCATGGCTGGGTGTGCACCCCCAGTAGTGTCTGCCATACAACACGTGCTCCATAAGTGCTGGGGAGGGGGACAGAGGACAAGCAGGACAAGGAAGGCTCAGAGAAGCGGACTGGCTGAGAACTCACTCCCTTGGAGGCCTGGGCTTTGTTTGGTTCAGTTTTTGCTTTTTAAATGCAAATGAGACCCTGCTTGGGGAAGGGGCCAGCCCTGTGGTGGGAGGCGGGGAGGAAGGGCGCATCAGCAGTGCTCCACCTGGGCCCAGAGGCTCCCCCTCAGCCCAGAAAACACGGAGCCTCTGTCTGTGGGACGAAGTTTTCCGTTCCTGTTCCCGTGATAACTTCCATCCAGCAAACCCTGGCCCGCAGCCCAAGCTCAGTGGCCACTTTCCTGCTGCAATAAATGCGACGAAAGTGACATGTCCAGATTTTGCACATGGTTTTGCTCAGTACAGAGCACTTTCTGAGGGCACTAATGGTAAGATTCAGAGGGCCACAGTGCTGTGGACTGCAGACAGCCCCCACCAGAGACTGTCGGCCCCCCGCCCCCCCGCAGTCTTTCAGCGCTGGGGAACCCCCAAGGACAAATACGCTGAGCTCAGGGCTGGTGGGGGGCACTGCAACCTCCCTGTCCTTCCTCACATCAGACAGCTTCCCTCAACCAGCCACCCTGGAGGGAACCGCCCCCCCCCCCCAGCCAACAGGGGCTTCCTCGCCAGCCAGCCTCTTGCCTGCCACAGACTTGTGTGGGGACTGACCCAAGGTGGCCTCATGGCCCCACCTCCTGATGTTCATGCCATGTGTGACGCTTTGCAACTTCCTCCCTACCAACAGTCCACCAGTCCACCAGTCCACCGAAGGCGACAGAGGTGACAGGACCCTGCTGTGACATGAGACTCGCCAGAGCCTCTGCTTGCTGGCCTGAGGGGCCAGAGCTAGGACTGGGGACCCCATGTGGCGAGGGGCCCAGGGTGGCCTCCAGCCTCCAGCCAGCAAGAGGCCAGGCCCTCGGTTCTACAGATACAGGAAAATAATTCTGCTGATGACCTGAAGCAGATCTTTCCCTGCCAGACCTTCCCTGCCCCAAATGTGGCTGAAGCCACCTGGGAGGCCCTGAGCAGTGGCCCCAGCTAGGCCCTGCCCAGGCTCCTGGCCCTCAGAAACTGTGTGACAATAAATATGTGTTGTCTTAAGTTGCTAAGCTCATGGTAATTTGACACAGCAATAGGAAATGAATACACTATCATTATTTTTATGGCTTATTTTCTGTCCTTTCATGCCCACTCTTGCAGGCTGTATTATCCACAAATGCTGCAGCAGTGTGACCTACACCAGGTCATGTCTCTGCCCCTGCCCTGGGGGGTACAGCACGGTGGGGGTAGTTTCCGATGCACATCTAAGTCTGCCTCATTCTTGATGCTCACGCTGGGAACCAGCCGCCATGCTGTGAGGAAGCCCAACCAGCCACAAGAAGCAACCAAGGCAACCATGTAGAGATGCCAGAGGCTGCTGTTCCAGCCAACAGCTGCCACCATCTGCCAGCCCTGGATGTAAAAATGCTGCCTAATGGTGTCATCAGTCAGTTGTCCCATCACCCCAGCCTCCAAGTCCTCCCAGTGTTGGGACAGAGACAGTTGTGACCACACTCTCAGGACAAATCTCCCCCTACCGAACCCATGGCCGAGATGATATGCTGTATTGTGCCATCAGCCTTCAGGGGCTTCTCAACAAGGGATCCCTGGTGATCTCTCTGATGGAATGTGCCCCTAGGGCAGGCAGCCTGGCATACAGTAGGTGCTTAGTAAGGATTTGTGGGGTACATTTAATAACCAAGCCACACAGGCAGCCCCCATGGAATTCTGTGAGGACAGAATGCTGACAGCTTGGAGGGTGTGAGAAGCCCTAGAAATGGGGGTGCCCTGGGCAGCATGGAACTGGCTGTTCCAGGAACTTAGGGAATAGCCTTGCACTGGTGGATTCTGGGGGGCCGTCCTGGTGGCTGAGTACCAGGAGGGCAAAGGGGTGGGCCAGTCAGGGGTGATCTTTGAGGCCCCCTAGCTTTTACTACCTTCTTGGACCTCTCAAGACTAGGTCAGGTGTTTGGGTTTCCTGTGGGCACTGGGCTTTGTGCCACTTAGCCCAAGCATGGCCCTAGGATCAGCGTCCGTCCGCCTGAAGTCAGGAGCTCTGGCCCCTGGGAAGTACACATCTGTAACAGCTTGGGGTCAGGCTCCTCTTTCATTCACGCAAGATTCCCTAGCACCCTTCTGGACTTGTGACTGAACCCGCCTGCCCCGTCCACTTGGCCTGGCTGGAGCCACAGTGCAAGGGGGCAGAGGCCAGGTGGGGTCATGGGGCAGCCCCTTGCAAGCACTCCCTCCTTCCTCTTCAACTCCTTTCCAGCACACCCAGGAGCCACCAGGATGAGGTGCCCAAAAATGCTGCTGAGCTTTTGGAGGGGCATTGTCAAGGTCCCTTTGCTGGCACCTCTTGCCTGAGCTGCAGACAGGCCAACGTACCACCGGCTCACACCGCACAGCACTGTCCTCTGATCTGCGGGCCTCCCTCTGAACACGGGGTGCTATGGGGGAAATCCCACAACCCTGGCTGTCTGACAACCCACATGGTCTCAAGTCCAAGCACCTGGTGTGGCTTTGGCTTTGCCACATGCTGAGGGTGTCATTTTTCTGAGCCTCCATTTCCTCATCTGTAGAATGGACAAGGTGATACTGGGAGAGTGGTTATAAGGCCACTGGCCTAGAAAACGCTGCTGCATTGAGTCTAGACATCTGTTCAGCAGAAGAGAGGACAAGGTAGAGGAGGCCCTGCCTCACAGGGAGGAAGGCCTGGCCTTCCCAAATCCGCAGGCCCAGCCCCACCAGAGGAGTGGGAAGGCATGGGGGAAGGGGCAAGGGACCCCCATGACATCTGAGGAAGTAGGGTGTTCACTCCTAATTGTGACATTTTTCTTATTATAAATTAATAGACATTTGTAGAGAGAATGAGGCAGGAGCCCTGGTGAATAAAATCCCCCAGCACCACGACTAGGCCATGCCTGGTGACTTTCTGTCATTCCCTTCCAGTGTGTTTTTCCCCTGCATAGGTGGTTATATTTAAAACTTTTTTTTCTTTTAGGGAGGGGGTCTGGCTCTGTTGCCCAGGCTGGAGTGCAGTGGCATGATCACAGCTCACTTCAGCCTTGAACTCCTGGGCTCAAAGGATCCTCCTACCTTGGTCTCTCAAAATGCTGGGACTACAGGTACATGCCACCGCACCCAGCCCTTAAGATTTCTTTTTTTAATTGTCAAAGTCATATAGCAGTAATACAAAGAATTTAGAGAAAAAAAACAAACTGGATCCAGGTGATCCCGCAGCTGTAACCCCTGCGCGCCCCCTCCATCACCCTTCTTGCTAAGGTCAGAGACCTGGGGTCACAGGTCCCAGGGCCCTACCATCACCTTCCTTTTCCCAATGCATCCAGTGCTGGTTCGGGGTTTCTCCTGTGCACAGGAGGCCTCTCCCAGCAAGGGTGAAGCCCTGCAGGTGGAAATCCCCAGCTCCCATCTCAGTCACCCGCAGTCCCACTCCTGGCCTAGCAATGCGCCTTGAGCCCCACCCAGCAGCTGAAAGTGGGCTGTGGGTAGCTGGGGGCCTGAGATTCCTAATGCCATGGGGGGCCTGGCAGTGAGCCGGCCCATGCCCCTCACCCCACCTGACCCCATCCTCCCGCACCCCCACACCCCTTCCCGCGCCCGCTCTGCACCCGCGCCGCGCGTTCTTAGCGCCTGGCCGTCCAGCGGTGGATCCCGCTGCCCCGAGGTGCCAGCAACTTTGTTGACTAAATTCCTGAACCCGCCTGAACCGCGGGGCTAAAAATAACTGGGGCTCTGCGTTCAGCACTCGCTCGGCCGGGCTGCGCGGTGTCACCCGTGTCAGGATGCCCGGAATGTCCCCCCTCTGCTTCCCTGGACTCTGTGGCCGCCCCGTCGCGGATGTGAGGCCCCCGGAGCCGCAGCCGGGCCAAGCGCCCCACGCCCCCTGCACGCCCTCTGCCCCTGCAGTCCCGGGCGGCGGCCACCAGAGGGCCCTGGCCCCTCCTCTCGCCGGCCGCCCATCCCCACCCCTTCCCACAGCTGTTTCCCGCAGGAGATTGACAGCTGGGCTCTGGGTTGCCATGGGGATAGGCAAATGAGGGCGGCGGGGCTGGGGCTCCTATTGGCCCGGGAGCGCGCGCCCCTCCCGGGGAGGCGGGCCCGGGCTCCCGTCTCTATAAAGGGGCGCGCGCGGCCGGGCGCTCAGCCGTGGGAGGCGGGGCCGGCCGGCGGCGCGGGCGGGGTGCGGGAGCCGGGGGAGGAGCAGCCCAAGGCGGCGGAGGCACCGCTACCCGCCCCGGCGCCCGGCAGCGGGCAAGAGAGGGAGGCTCGAGTCCCAGGCCGCCCGACAGACCCGGCTGGCTGCATCGCCAGCGCGCCGCCACGGAGTTGGCTGCGCGAAACTTTTCCCTGCGTCTTTCGGAGCCGGCGCCCCCAGCGCCCGGCCAGACCGCCGCCCGTGAGGAACAAGGGGGGGGAGAGGCCCGCGGCTCCCCCCCCTTCCGCAGCCCGTGGGGGCGCGGCCGGGCGCGGCAGCAGGGCTAGGGCCCCTGGCGATGGCCGCGGAGCTGGCAATGGGCGCCGAGCTGCCCAGCAGCCCGCTGGCCATCGAGTACGTCAACGACTTCGACCTGATGAAGTTCGAAGTGAAGAAGGAGCCGCCCGAGGCCGAGCGCTTCTGCCACCGCTTGCCTCCCGGCTCGCTATCCTCGACGCCGCTCAGCACGCCCTGCTCTTCCGTTCCCTCCTCGCCGAGCTTCTGCGCGCCCAGCCCGGGCACCGGCGGCGGCGGCGCGACTCAGGCCGGGGGCACCCCCGGGCCGCCAAGCGGGGGCCCCGGCGCCGTCGGAGGCACCTCCGGGAAGCCGGCACTGGAGGATCTATACTGGATGAGCGGCTACCAGCACCACCTCAACCCCGAGGCGCTCAACCTGACGCCCGAGGACGCGGTGGAGGCGCTCATTGGCAGCGGCCACCACGCCGGGCACCACGGTGCGCACCACCCAGCGGCTGCCGCGGCCTACGAAGCCTTCCGGGGCCAGGGCTTTGCGGGCGGCGGCGGCGCGGACATGGGCGCCGGCCACCACCACGGCGCCCACCACACTGCCCACCACCACCACACCGCCCACCACCATCACCACCACCACCACCACGGCGGCGCCGGCCACGGTGGTGGCGGCGTGGGCCACCACGTGCGCCTGGAGGAGCGCTTCTCCGACGACCAGCTGGTGTCCATGTCGGTGCGGGAGCTGAACCGGCAGCTCCGCGGCTTCAGCAAGGAGGAGGTCATCCGGCTGAAGCAGAAGCGGCGCACGCTCAAGAACCGCGGCTACGCGCAGTCCTGTCGCTTCAAGCGGGTGCAGCAGCGGCACATTCTGGAGAGCGAGAAGTGCCAGCTCCAGAGCCAGGTGGAGCAGCTGAAGCTGGAGGTGGGGCGCCTGGCCAAGGAGCGGGACCTGTACAAGGAGAAATACGAGAAGCTAGCGGGCCGGGGCGGTCCCGGGGCCGCGGGCGGGGCCGGCTTCCCGCGAGAGCCTTCGCCGCCGCAGGCCGGCCCCGGCGGGGCCAAGGGCGCGCCCGACTTCTTCCTGTGAGCGCCGGACCTCGAGCCCGCGCTGCCGCCCGGGACAGGTTCGGGCTGCCCGCAGCCTCGCTCGGACTCCGCGGCCCAGGCCGTGGACGCAAGGCCCAAGTCTGCCGGCCTGGGCTGGGGGCCCTGCCCGCGGCGCGGCCACTTGCCCCGAGCCCGGTTCCCGCGCATCTTGCCAGTCGCCGTCCTGACGTTGCTGAGATTTCTCTGCGCGCCGAGAACGGCGACTTCCAAGGAAACTTGAGCCGGGTCTAACTTACTCCACAGCGTCCACTTGTACATATGTCAAACGTGTTCTCCGCCCGGCCTCCGCCCCTGCCCGGGAGAGAGGCGAGAGCGGCCGCGTTGCCGTCCCTAGCCTCGGCCTTGGCCTGCCCCGCCCTCCCCTTCGTTTTCTTTCTTTCCTTTTGCCTTCCTCTCCTTGTTTTTGTTTTTTTTTTTTTTACACCTCTCTCGCTTTTTGAAGCGATCTTATTTGCAAAGTATTTCTAATTATTTTGCTTGGTAATTAGAAAAGAAAACCTTGGAGGGAGCCCCCTTCCTTCCCCAGCCGGGTCCGCCCTCGAACGGCGAGTCCAGCATGTGTCGCTCGCTCGGAGCGCCCGGCCCTGCCTGCCCTCTGCCCGCTTGCCCCCGCCCGCCCCGCTCCCGGCGATCCCCGGAGATTGAAACCGGGACGTCGCCTGTGCTCGTCCAGCCTGCTGCCCTGCTGTACCCGACTACTCGACGGGGGGAGGGAGGGGGTCGCCGTGCTCAGCCGGGTGGGGGCTGGCCCGGACTCCCGTGCTGCTGTTTCTCTATGCACCAGAACGTATCTATGACTCCTGGGGAAATATATCTTATTTTAACCTTCAAGAGAAATGAAAAGGAAAAAAGTAATGCACAGTATTTCTAGCAAAAAATTTTTTTTAAAATAGGAGGCTTCAGCCTGAACCTCCTGGCATGGGGCGGGTGGAAAGTGTTTTTATTTTAATTTAAATTGTATTTCGTTTTGTTTGTGAATATTTTTTTTAAAGCTTGATCGCTTTTGGACTATCCGCTTTTTGGACTATCTGGAAGTGAGGGCAAGGGGCCAGGTGCTCCGGGCCCTGCCCTGGACTGGGGATCCGCTGGTTTTCCAGGGCCCTGAGGGGCCAGCACCCGGACTCCAGCAGGTCCTGCCCAGCGCTCAGAGCAGAAGACACACCAGCTCAGCTCGCTGAAAATTTTGTTGCGTTGTTGGTTTTTGTTGTGTTCTTTTCATTTGCTACGAAACTGAGGAAAGGAAAAAATACATAAAATAAATACGTTTAGATCCAAAAGTCACTGGAGCCTGGCTGGTTTGTCTGGTGGCTTCCGATTTTGTCACGTTTCTCCCCAAATAGCAAGAAAAGGGGGTCCCTGAATTGGGTTTGCCTTAGCCTGGACAGGACCAGGGAGAAATTGTGGTGGCGACTGTTCAGCTTTCTGCTGGCTCTGCACCCCACAGGCCCCATGTCCCCTGGAGCTGCCCCTTTTGGGAGAGGCCAGAAAGCCAGTGGCAAGAGCCACCAAGCAGGCTGGGATGCAGGGCGTGAGGCATCCTATGTGATAACCCAAGTGCAGAACTGCTGCATCCTGGTGGCAAAAACTATCTCTAGCCCTTCTGTGTCCACTGGCCTTCCACCTGCAGGTGCAGCTTGGCCTCCATCTTCCACATGGCCGGGGCATGGACTGGGGATGGCAGGATGAGCCAGCACCCCTGGAAATGTCCCTCTATAGGGGCCCAGGGCAGCCCTGGGGCTTGTAGTGGATGAGTCCCTCCCGAGCTGTGGGAAGGGAGTCAGGTGAGGGCCAGCTGCGCTTTGCAAATTTGGAGAGTGTGCTGCTGCCTGCCTGGGCCTCCCAAATGCCTCCTCTACAGGGAGGGTTGTGCCGATTTTCTGTCTGGGGAAAGCAGGGATTCTTTCTCAGATGGACAGGCAGTGGCCGTGGAGTTGCCTGAGTTAGTTTTATTGCCTTTTTTTTTTTGAGGCAGGGTCTCACTCTGTCTCAGAACTGGAGTACAATGTCGCTGTCATAGCTCACTGCAGCCTCCAACTCCTAGGCTCAAGGGATCCTCCTGCCTCAGCCTCCCGAGTGGCTGGGACTACAGGTGTGTGCACTACCACGCTTGGCTAATTTTTCTATTTTTTTGTAGAGACGGGGTCTCATTCTTCCTCGGGCTGGTCTGTTTTGTCTTAATTGGAGACCCAGAGAAAGGACAAGTCCTGTCTCAGTCCCTGCTGCTGCCTCCCACTCTCCTTTAGGCTAAGAATTGTAGCAAAAAATTTGGGTCTTCGGTGGGGGTTGAGCAAAATCCTAGGAGGGGAGCCTGGCTGTGCTGGGTGTGCCTGCGTCTCTTCCGGGAGAAAACACTGGTGGGGAGAGAAGGAATGGGGGTGTGGGTTAAAGGGACTAATTCGGAGAGGGCTGTGGTTTGATGGGAGCCACTCTAAGAGGGATAAGCAGGTTCCAGCCAACCAGGGATCAGCTCAGACATGAGGGTCACCTGGTATGGGTTCACAGGGGCCCTTTCTCCCCAAGGACAGGCCAGCACCCGTGGGCACATTCACCATTCACAGACTGGGGCTGCTGGCTCCCTTGTGGAAGGTCGAAGTTGTGGTCAAGAGCAGAGAACACCCGATGCCGTAGTGATCCCTGCCACCACGCTGAGGAGCCATTTGCACAGAGCTTCCTCCCGCTGACCTCTGGGGAGGAGTGGCAGACAGGGAGGAGGCTGCGCTCGCTCACCTGCCCTGACCTACCCAGGCCCCCCAGAGCCCCACACTGAGGGACTTGACTGGCCTTGTGGAACCTACTGGGTTGGGGACTCAGGGAAGCAGCACCCCTACAACGCCAGCATCCCGTCTGCAGCGATCTTGGTTTTCTCAGAAGCTGGGTGAGAGCCTTAGGCCCCAGGAGGCAGCGGGTGGGTTTGATTCACTTTCCTCTTCCATTTCCCTCCCTCCCTCTCTCTTCCTCTCTCTCATCTTCCCTCCACCAAACCAAAGTGGAGCCAACAAATGGACGCATGGACATGACCAGTGCAGAAATCACTGGGGCAGGAGGAGTGCTTATTCTTGCGCTCAGACACAGATCTTTTCTAAAAATCGTTTTGTCGGCGTAAACCCCCTCAGGAAGACAGCCTGCGTGGAAAGCATCTTTGGCCCTGGCCTCCTGCACCCACTGCTGTGGGGAGGGCAGCGCCAGGCCTGCTTCCCCAGCCCCGCACGGGCCTCCCTACTGGGGAGTCCGTTTGGGAGGGCTGCTGTGGCCAAGCCTGGCTGGGGACGTGGGATGGGTGACAGGTGAGGGCTTCAGGCAGCAATGGGCAGAGGGACTGCTCCGCATCCCCTGGCCAGGGAAGTTCGGTGGGCTGGTTAGGACTGTGGGGGCGGAAGCCTTAGTGCTTGCCTCACTGGGCCTGGGGCCACCGGGCTGGCAGTCCTTGGGAAGGCTGAGGAGCTGGGATGTATGCAAAAGGACACTGTCCTGTGCCTGTGGGTATCTCTGTAGGTGTGCTGGGCAGCGGCATCCCCAAACTGAAGCCACCTAGACAGCAGGTCTGAGGGGAGCTGGAGGGTGGCTGGACCACCTTCCCACCCCTCCATGTCCCAAGAGGGCAGTGAGAGCACCTGGCCTGGGTGTCCCCTGCCTCAACACCTGAACCCATAGCAGGCAAGCTTCTCATCTGCTAGGCGCCATTCTCTGCATCCTGCAGGAGGCTGTCTGGGCTCAGAGCGGTCCCTCCCCCACCTGCCACCTAGGGGTCCACAGTAGGGACTAAAATGATTAAAATGACAGCCCTGGGCCTGAAGCTCTAAGGGAGACAGACAAGAAAACCAATGTGAGTGGGTCCGTGGTGGGAAAGCATGGTGGGAAAGCCCTCGGAGAGAGGAGGAGGTTGGGGTTTTGGTGACTGGGTAGCTAGGAATGCCTCTCTGAGCACAGGTGGGGCAGCCTGGGGCAGGGGGAGTGGGTTGGATGTCATGTTCCCAGGTGAGCTGGGGGTGTGGCCCCAGGAGGCCCCCACCTCCTACCAGCTGTGGGCCGTAGTCTTTTCGCAGATGCAGAAGGGAGGGAGAGGCTAAAGGGGCGTGCGCCCCGAGCCTGGGTGGGCCTGAGGAAGGACAGGGACAGCACAGCCACACACACCTCAAAACGCACATGCCAGATACGTGTGCATGCTGCACACCGGACATACATTGCCAGATGGGGGTCGGTCCCCACGCCCTCACCACACCGGAGCCACTGTGGGGCCAGGCTTCCGGTGCTTGCACAGGGCATACCTGCTATTCCCTCCTTCCACTGGAATTCCTTCCTAGGTGATGGCCGACCAGCCCCAGCTCCCAGCCCAGGAAAGCTGCCCACGTTGAGACCACACTACCCCAGAACCCCATACCTGTTTCACCCCTGCCTAGGCCTCCTCCAGGTCTGTGGGCACCACCCCTCCCAAAATGGCACAGCTGTCCAGCCGGTTCCCTCATCCTCACCCGGTTAAGGACTCCAGGAAAAAGCTCTGAAAACCTGGGGCCGGGTGACCAGCTGCCCCAGGGAAGCCCCGCTCTACCCTGCCCTCCTGCTGGCCCTTGGCAGCCTTTAGGGCTGTTCCGTGTGTGTGTGTGTGTGTGTGTGTGTGTGTGTGTGTGTGTGTGTGTGTTTGGGGCAAGGAATCCACACTCCTGTCTGCCTGCAGGCCCCCAATCTGTTGCCTTCCTCCTCCACTGCCCTCCCTTAGTGCTGGCCCCTCCCGCCTCCCGTTCATAGCTGCCTCTGAGGTTGTGAGGTTGGGGCCAGGGCAAGGCTGAAGCGTCCTCTTCCCCAGCTCCCCCAGGAGGATGGGCACGCTGCCGCATGTGTGCACACACAGTATCAAGCCGGCATTCGAATGCATGCAGACGGCCAAATGTGTGGGTGCAGACAGACACACGTGCACAGATGCCACCACCCAGACACACAGAGCCAGCCCCCATCAAGTACACAGACCCACACACACGACAGCAAACACATGCCTGTGGACCCCACACTTGGCCCTGTGTAACATAGATGCATAGGGACCTCCACACACACTCAGACCCCATGGGTTTTGTCTATACCAGTCCTGTCTGTGTGGCCACCCCAGTGAAGTGCCATCCTCAGCCCCCTGCCTGGGCTGAGGGGCCAGAGGCTGAGAGATCTGAGCCGGACTGCAGCCCTGCCCCTGCCGCTCTGGTCTCTCCTTGCCACCTCTCTTCCAGCCTTGGTCCTCGGTCCTTGCTGTCACCAGGATGGAGGCGTCATTCCCCTCTGCAGGCTCAGAGCGGAGGCCCTTCCTGAGGCCATGCCCTCTTCCAGAAACACTGTCGGGTACAAGGCCAGACCCCCACCTCAGGTGGAACCATTGCCAACCAGCCCAGACAATCGTGCTGGGGCCCGGGGCAGCGGGAGGGGGGGGGTGTGGCTCCTGCTGTAGTAGCTCCTTTGCTTAGCAGGGGCCTAGGACAGTCCCAGTGGTCTCACCAAGGGTCTGGGCCTGGGACCAGGGCTGTGTGATCTGCCACTGGGTAAGGCCAGGAGCCTGGGGACCCCACACCCCCACCCCTGGGCCCCAAATGAGGCTGAAGCCATCAGGGTGACCTGGGTCTCCTCACCTGCTAGCTGCTCAGAAGCGGACAAGTGGGAGTTTTGATTGGGCTGTGGAGGTGACAGGCTGAAATTTGGAGGACAGGGAAGGACCACCATCCTGTGGGGTCCAGAGCTCTCCCCCTGCCCAGCCCCCACCACTCTCTCTGACTACAGGACCAGCCCTGCCTCCTCCACGCCCGAGCTCAGCCGAATGCCTGGTCAGCAATTCAGATCAGAGTCAGCCACGGCCAGGGAGGGTACGGGGAAGAGGACCGGAGTGCCCCAGGTGGGCAGGAGGAGGGAGTGCCCAGCTGGCTCAGTAAGAAACCCAGGGGCAGGCTTGGGGAGGAACTTTCCAGTTAGAGGGAACCTGCAGGGAGAGTAGTGGAAACTTGGGGAGGGGCTGCAGGCTATGGGGCTCTCGCAGGAGCAGCTGAGGGCGGGGCTCCATCTTGATAGTATAATGCCCAGGTGGCCCATATGGTCCTGGAGGGGCAGGCGCAGCGTGTGAGTGTCCACTGAGAGGAACTGTGGAGAGGCAGCCAGGAGGAGCGGGGGCCCTGAGAGAGGGGTGCAGGGAGAGGCGGGAGCCAACTGGCGAGGGGATGTGGGACCTCAGCTTGCCCAGCCTGGGAAGCATTTCTAGGGTGGAGGCCGGACGGGCTGGGAGCTAGCACTTCCCCTGCCTGGGGGAAGGTGGTGGTGGTGGGAAGTGAGGGTGGGGGGTTGGGAGGGTGCGCTTCCTCAGGGTCAAATTATTGGGGGAGGAGCTGCCAGGGACACCGTCGCTGCCGGATCCCCATGCTCACGCTTGGAGGCTCCTGCACCAGCGGAGCAGTGCAGAGTAATTTGCCGCTGGAGGGCTCAGCGCCTGCCTAATTCTCAGTGACACCGCTCAGCTGTCGAGCGCTCGAGCTGTCACAACCAATTAGCCCGCGGCCGGGAGGCGGGACAAGCACGGCTGGAGGCGATGGAAGCCGAGGCAGGCCAGGGGTGGGGGCTGGGGGGTGGCCTTTCCCTCCTAAGGGCCAGCGCCCAAAAGCGGAAGGTAGTGAGCCCAGCTGCGTCCTCCTGCTGTCCCTCTGGGCTTCGCCGCTCCAATCCAAGGTTGGGTGTCCCGAGGCAGTTCCTGCCATCGCTGGTCCCAAGGGCAGGCTCCTGGCCTCTCTGGCCCTGGGTGTCCCCCCCCCCCCCGCCACCGCACCTCCACCCCACCAACCTGCACCTTCTCAGCCTGGCCCCAGCTCCCAGTGGACAGCCTTCCTTCCCTCCCTCTCCTCCCGTGGGCCCATCCCTCGCTGCCCCCCCCAGCACACACATACAAGGCAAGGACTCTACCCAAGGTCATTTGGCAAGGCCAGCTGGACTCTGGAGGCCCTGGTTCCTCTGCTAGGGAGGGTCCTGAAGCCCCTTCTCCTACAGTGTCTGTACCTCCTCCTCCCACCATCTCGGACCCAGGTATGTCCTGGTCTCCTCTTCCTGGGCAGGTGGGCAGCCCTGTCCTCTGGGAATCTGGGCCGGACACCTGGGGAGGGAGTCCCTCAATGCCCACAGCCTCTTGCCCAGTTCCCGGCACAGAAGCTCCAAAGGGAGCAGCTGGTGTCCTGGGGGAGGGGTGTAGCCCACCACTCCCCTGAGCCACGGGGGGGCCCACCCAGGTCCCAAGGTTGCTCTTCTTACTTGCCTCCCTCCTCTTCAACCTGCAGGGCTGCTCTCTCCAGACAAAAGCCACCTGTGGTTCCCTGTGCCCTCAAGCCCTCACCCTGAGGCCTTAGCACTCTCGGTTCCCTTTCCCAGGTCTGTGTCCTTCTTTAGGGAAGCCCTTGCTGGCCCCACAGCTCCCTTCCAACCCACCCTCTCGATCATGCCCAGCTCAGGCGCAGGGCTGGCCGTCTGCCCCAGAGCTTTCGGCAGTGCAGGGGCCTCACCCACCCACTGGCCGGGGGCACAGCACAGCTACAATCTGGCTGCCCAGGGGGACACGAGGAGTTTAGGAGGCAACAGCCAGGGAGGGGAGCTGTGAGCTGCCCCGCACTCCTGCGCTCTCAGGCTGAGAGCCCCCTGCCCATTTGCTGTAGTCGGGGGAGGCGCTGCGCTTTGCCAGGGTGGGGAACAGGATTGTGCAGCGGAGAGTGTCAAGAGGTGGCACTTCCAGAGACGTGTCACAGTGTGTGAGACGCTCTAGCTGGGGCAAGAGCCAAGAAGAGGAGCAGGGCTGGGACCTGTTACTCCACTGCAGGTGGGTGTGAGCTCTGCACGCTGCAGGAGGGTGGAGGGGGCTGGCTGGAGGGAGGAGAGAGAGCAAGATAAATAAGTACCAAGTGCTGACAGAGTAAGCTGGAGGGTGACCAGCGACACAGGGGCAGGGGGAGGAGTACGGGAGGGAGGAGGAGGGAAGACGGTGGGGAGGGAAGGGAGTGCAGGGCATGGGGTCTCCCCAGCAGAGGCTCAGCAGGTGCTGGGGTCAGTGCTGGGCCTGTGTGGGCTGTCGGGCAGGAAATGGGGGCACATCTTGAGGGGTGGTGGCCGTCAGCAGGGCTCCTGCTTCTGTGGGGACAGATTGTGGGGACAAACGCTGGAGCCGGGAGGCCAGTGTCTGGTGCAAGGCAGGGGTAGCCAGCCCAGAGAGGCCCACAGTCTCCCCCTCCCTCTTCTGCCCTGAAGTTTCAGATAAGCTCTGTGTTCTCAACTGTAAAATGGGAATTGTAGCAACAGAACCTTCCTCCCTGCACTTTCTTGGGGATCACTGGCCAGGGGTACAGTCTTGGTCGGGGCGGGGCACACAGCCGCCTTGGGCCTGGCCCCTCACCCTTTTGCTTTTGTCAAGGCCCTCTGGGCTCTGGGACTGTCGTGTCAGGGGCAGGGCACTCTCAGCTCCTGCCCTGCCAGGGCCCAGTGTCTGCATGGGCTGGGACTGCCCGTTGGTCCTCAGTTTCCTCATCTGTGACCTGAGGGGGGTCAACAAAACCTGTCCCAGGGTGGTAGTCAGGAGGTTGAATGTAGCCCCCATCCCACCAGCCCCGGGTCTGGAGGAAAGCCAGAGACAGGAGGCTGGCGCGGTGCCCCTGAAGGGCAGCCCTGTGAGTGCTGGGGCCCTGCCAGCACCATGGCTTTAGAGGGCTCAGGAAGCATGGGACATGCAGACATCTCCCACTGTGGGGGCAGGGAGCCAGGAAAGGCCTTGATCGCCGGCCTCCCACACTAGTCCCTTCTTTGGAGCTGAGTGGGGGCTGCCCATTGCCTTGGAGGTGGTCCATGCGGGAGGTGGGGGGGCCTAGGGCCTTGTCACAGCCAGCTAGGTTGGGCAGACACCTCCCCGCCTCCCTTGCCCCGGTCACCACCCACCACAAAAGATCACCACCCACCACGCAAAGCGGTGGGCAGACGGGGTGGGGCATCTCAGTGGCTAGAGTCAGCCTGACCCCACTGCCTGCTCTGCCCCTACTGGCTGGAGGTGGGAGTTTAACCTCTCTGGGCTCAACCATCTGATCTGTAAAGACTGTTGGCCTCCCCATCCCCCGCCCACACAGGGTCCTTGTGAGGGACAAAGACTTTCCCTTTGTCCATCTGGGAAGGCTTCCTGGAAGAGGAGGCTGTGCAGAGAGCTGGCACGGAGTGGAACGTGCCTCTCCAGGTATGCTGGGGCAGGGTTGTGGGGGTGCCCCTCAACCACGGCCAGAGACATCTTAGCCATGTTTGTGGAGCTTGGAGGGGCTGGGGAGCGGAGCTTGGCTCCTGGTGGGAGTCTCACCTCCTCCTATGGCAGCAGCCCCTGCGTTGCTCCTCCTCAAATCACCTCACTGGGTCTGCCCCACCCGGCAGACAGAACACACACAAGCCCATCCTTCCCTGTGCACCAGGGGCTGCTCTTGAGGACAGACCAGCTCCAACCCCTCAGCACTTTCTGCTGAATTTGAGCAGCTGAATTAAGCTGAGTTCAGAAGCTCCGGGACCCTGGACAGATCACTTAGGGCCATGTCGAAATTATGACCCAGGAAGGGTGACACTTAGCACCCAAAGAGAATTATTTCTGCAAGAATTCATGTGAAAAGCATTCCTAGAGCCCACTGTGCAGCACTTTTTAGCCATTCAGTCTGCTCCCCACACACATTAAATAACATTACATAATATTATAACATTAAATAATATTACGTAATAATAAATACATAAATAAGACATTGTCTAATAATTCTTACCTGGAAAGACCTTTATGGTAAATTCCATGGTGAGGCTCAGCTGTTGCTGACAGACTACTGGAACCCAAAAGGGGAGCAGAGGGGAGGGCCACATTCCCCCTCTCCTTGCCCCTGACCCTTTCCTGGAGATGGGAGCAGGAACTAGATAAGGATGCTTCTCCACCTGGGCCTCTGTACCGAGAACTGTGCCCTCACCCACCTTTGTAACCCCTGGTCCAAATCACCTTGAGGCTCAACAATACCTTAACTGCAAAACCCTGCAACTCACAGAGAAATGAGAAATGCGTAGGTAACAGAGACCTAAAAGAACTATGCCTCAAAGAAATTAAATGGAAATTTAATTTCTGTCTTGTAGAAGTCCAGAAGTGACAGTCAGGGTCAAGCATGGTAACTGCTTCACAAGTGTTCTTGGATTCGGGCTCTATCTTGGCCTATACTCTATCATGGTCCAAAAGGGTTGCTTCAGCTCCAGCCATCACATCTGCATTCCAGGAAGGAAGAAGGTGAAAGCCATGCCTGGTGCCAGACCACACCCCATCTCCTGCCATCACAGCTAGGCCACTGAGGGATGGCAGCTGGAGCCTGAGGGTGAGGGCTATGTACCTGGAGTCAGCAGAAGCCAGTAAGTATGTGGAGGCTGGCTGGCTGGACAGACAGAGCACCCAATGGGTGGATAGGAAGATGGAAGATATGGTGGCTGGATAGAAGGATATATGGATGGTTGCTGGTGGGGGATGGGAGGATGGGGGTGGGGGATGGGAAGATGAGTGGGCGGGTGCTGGAAGAAACTGCAGGACAACTCCAAAAGTGGGGTGAGGGAGCCCAGTTCATACACCAGAACCTCTTTGCATCTCTCGTCCTGCTCCCCTTCCCTCTCTTCTCTCCAGAGCCCTCCTTAGATCCTAAGGCCCCATTTTCCTGAAAGCTGTGTCCCCACCTAGGGCCCCTAGAGCTCTCCTCTTGCGTGCTCGCTCCCCCTCGACTTCTGTCACTGTCTGGGACACTTGTTGATTCACTTCACCGTCCCTCCTGACCACCAGAAGGATCCATGATCCCGGCACCATTACTGTGACTATGTAAATATTGCTCTTGCCTGAACAAAGCGACACTGTCATTAAATGCTCTTCCCTGAGCAACTTCTTTGTTCTTCCTGGAGTCAGTAATTGCCTCCTGGTTCTCCTTTGTTCGCTTTTCCATGTGTCAATCACAAATTGTTCCTAAAGGCTTCAGTCATTCCGGAAATCTCTCTTGCTGTGGTTTCCACACAGAAACTTGCACCGGCCCCCTGTTAAGTCCGGTTTCCCGCGCACTGCCTGCTGGGAGTGCCCTCCCCGCCTCACCCTGTCCCAGGGCACTGCCCTCCTTCTCTTTTCTGGTTGACTCCTCCCTTTGAGGGAGCATCCTTCAGGTGCTTCTTGAGAACACATGCATGGGAGGTAAATGTCATTGTCATTTCCTCACACCAGACTGGTGACTTGGCTGGGTATAGACATGCCCTTGGCAGTTCCTTTCCTTCAGCACCTCGGAGGTGCTCTGTCTTCGGCTTCTGTGTGACTTCTGGAAGTCCAGTTCCGTCCTTACTGTTGATCCTCGGTATGTGACTAGTTTTTTTTATCTCTGGAAGTTTTTTGGGATATTCCTTGGCATCAGTGGCCTATAAAATTCCAGTGACACGCGAGGGTCTTTCCCTGACGGCGTGTTGGCCTTGGGTGAGCCTGTCTGTCCGGAGCTGTCGCCGTGCAGCTCTGGGCGAGAGGGTCTTCGTTTAGTTCTTTGACAGTCCATTCCCACCTTTCCTCTCCCTTCGCTTTCTGACTCCTGTTAGAAGTTGGAGCTCCTGCATCAATTCTACATTTTTGCAATGTTTATTTCCTGTTTTCTGTCCCTGTATTTGTTGTTTATCTTCTAATCCTGCTGGTGAATACATTTTCTCACTGAGCTTTCTCTCCTTGGACTGCAGGGTCTCTGACCTCGTCCTGTTCTGGTTTCACTTTTAGCCATGAGATAAGAAATGCGGAGCCAACCTGCCTGGCAGAACCCCCACTCTGTCACTCCTCGCTGTTGGCTTTGGGGAGGCTGATGTGACCTCGCTGTGCCTCGGTTCTCTCGTTCGCATGGCACCGACCTCTTGGACATCTTGGGCTTATCATGCGGGTGACATGAGCGGCTGCGCGCCCGAGTGCCAGTGCAGGGCCCTGCTCAGGGGACGGTCGGTCAGTGTGAGCTGCTGCTCCCATGGTGTGTCCATTCTCTCCGACTCCTCCGAGTCTCCCTTTCTCTGGTTTTTGTTTGTTTGTTTGTTTTGTTTTTTTCTCAGTCTGTTCCACATTGTGGGCTTTTCTCACCCGCCTGCTGGTGCCTAACTGTCCTGTCTTGGTTACGATGAGATGGCACTCCAGCTCCCTGGTGGACAGTGGTGGCCTTGTCCACAGACAGACCTCCCTCTTGGGCACCAGGCAACGGTCTGGTAGCCTCCTGGGGAACCCACTTTTCTGTGGCTGGTCTTTTCCCTGTGGCCACTGAGTTTTTCAGAGAAGCCTCCTCCTGCCCTGTGTGTGTGGGAGGGAAGGGGGTGTACAGGCTGCCTGTGTCATTGCTGAAAGGAGGAGGGGCTGGGAGGCCTATGGCTTGGTTTGTGCTGGTCACTTAATCACCTGTGTTCAGTGAGAGCCTCATGCCCACCCTCCAGTGAACCTGCTCCCAGGACTGTTTCCCCAGGGTGCCCTGTGGCTGGGAGAGGGCTAGTGGCTCTGACCACAGACATTGACCAGGCCCCCAGGTGAGCCTCTGGGTTCTGTCCTCAGGCCCTTGGCTCGCTATCCCCTCTGCTCTGTCAAGACAGGCATACCGGCCACCGAGCACTGTGCCACTTTTTCCCTCCTGGCCACTGCTGGCTCTGTTCCTTTTCTCTCTGTCTGACTGATGGCACTTTTTTCTTTCTCTTCTGTTATTTTGGTGGCATTTGGGAGACTCCACGCCTGTGCACCAGAGGCCACATCTAGTGGAGTCTGGGTTCCTGGGACTTAAAGGACCTCCAGGCTGAGACCCCTTCCCACGCTAAGGCTTTCCCAGGGGGCCCTATGAGGCTGGGAAGGGGAGGGGACAGAAGAAGGGAGAGATAATGGCTACCTGGAGGGAGGCCTGAGCCACCGGATGGACTGGAGCCAGGTTTGGGGGCAGCATGGAGACGGTGCCCACTGCTCAGGTAACAAGACCTGGCCTTGGTTCTGGGCCTGCCGGGGCCCTCATGGCTCCACGCAGTGGGCAGGGGTTTGTGTCAATGGTGGGCACTGCCTCTCCACAACCTCATACCCATTAAGGGGACAATGGGAGAATAAGCACTTTTCTTTCTTCATTTCCCCCACTGTCTGCTAATATCATATTGATGATAATTTCTCTTTAATGGGCTATTTGCGGTAATTATGATACATTGAGTGAGTAATTGTCTCTGACTCCCAGCACCCTCCGCTGCTGAGGAAGGCACGCTGCCTTCTGCCCTCTCAGCCCAGACAGCTCTGCCCTTTGCCCGAGGCCGACCCCAGCACAGGGCACCCCCACCCTGAGCGGGGTCCTGCTTAGCTTTGCTGTCTGGGGAACTCAGCCCTCAGCCCAGACTCCAGCTCTTAGCTTCTCGGAGCTGATGGGGCCTCGCCCTAGACTGGGCCTGCAAGCACCCTACCAGAGTGGGCAGGGGGCTGCATCCCGACAGAGCCTCCCCCCAACCCCTCCTGGGGTGGTTCCAGGCTCCCATCTGGGTCTGACTTGGCCACTGAGATTCCCCAAAGGGCCTGAGGCTCTAGTCACGGACAGCCCAGGGACTTCCTGGCTTTACAGGGCAGGCTCTGGTTGGCCTTTGTCTCTGCTGGAACGCGAACTCTCCAGGGATAGGGACTTCCCTGCCTTGGTCTGGCTACATGAAGTGCCTGGCATATAGCACGAGGGCCACAGATATGAATGCAGAAATCATTTTTTTCTTTTTGAGACAGGGTCTTGCTCTGTTGCCCAGGCTGGAGTGCAGTGGCATCATCACAGCTCACTGTAGCCTCACACTCCTGGGCTCAGGTGAGCCTCCTGCCTCAGCCTCCCAGGGTACTGGGACCACAGGCATGGCGTGAACCCAGGCCTGCAGCTCAGTCACAGCAGGAGATACTCAGGGCAGTCACCTGGAGGGACTTACTCCCCTGGCCTCACTTCTCAGGGAGTTGCCGCACCTCTCAGCCACCTGGGGGCTTGGACTTGGTACCCCTTGGGCCCTACCTGGGGCTCATTCTGCTTCCCAGGCCCTCCCCAGTCCTGCCACTCTTTGCACCCTGGGCTTGCTCCGAGGCCCTCACCATCCCCAGGCCCTGACCCACGTGGGCAGGACACACACACTGGAGTCCCCAACAGCACTTGAGCCTCCCTGTGTTCCTGGGACATGCCAGCCCAGGTAGAGGTCAGGGGCCAGACAGAACCCTGCCCTGAGGTTCCCCATCCAGAGGGTCAGGCAGGCCTAGGAGACCCCACCGAACATCCTCCCAGGCCTCTGGGGCCTCTGAAGCCCTGCCCTGGCCTGGCTGGACCAGGGGGACTTCCTTCAGACGCGTGCCAAGCTGTGTTCAGGACAGATGCTGCTAGAGCCTGTGAGGTGGTCCCCAGACAGAGCCCTTATGGCAGGGTGGGCTGCACCTCCACCATTCTCAGTCCCAGCCATAGGTCCCAAGAGTGCCTGGCCTCTTGTACTAGTCCGTTTGCACTGCTATAAAGGAACGCCTGCGGCTGGGTAATTTAGAAAGAAAAGAGGTGTATTTAGCTGACAGTTTTGCAGGCTGTACAAGAAGCATCCCGCCAGCATCTGCTTCTGGTGAGGGCCTCGGGGAGCTTCCAATTAAGGAAGAAGGCAAAGGGGGAGCAGGCGTCGCATGACAGAATGAGCAAGAGAGGGAGGAGGTGGTGCCAGGCTCTTTCAAACAACCAGCTCTTACGTGAACTAATAAAGCAAGAACTCACTCATTATTGGGGCGACGGGGAGGGCATCAAGCCATTCATGAGGGATCCACCCTGGTGACCCAAACACCTCCCACCAGGCACCACATTCAACCTAGGGATCAAATTTCAGCCTGAGATTTGGAGGGACCAAACATCTAAACCATATCACCTCTATAACCATCACCACCACCACCAGCATCTCCACTGCATAATTCACCATCAGTGCCCACTGTGGATCAGGCCCTTGCTAGTTTCATGATCTAGTTGGGAGATAAGACACAACCTCTTGAAATTCTGAGAAAAACTAAGAATCGAATGGACTATTTTTGTCCACAGAGTAGTAAACAGGGAGGTGTCTCTAGAGCTAGGGTTACCCAAGAGGGACTTATACCTGGCCGCCATTGCTGGTGGTCAGAAAGAACATTCGATGAATTGAACAGTGTGGCCAAGAGGTCTGGGGCAAATGGGAGGGCAGCACTGCTGGTATTGCTGTGAAGGCTGCAGGGAGAAGCTGACTTGGACACACCTGCTCTAGGCCCCAACAGGAAAGGGTGGGCTGAGGCCCTAGCCATGAACTCAGCCCTGCCTTGGATACCTCTGGTAACCACAGTCTGAGGGCAAGAGGCAGGTACAGACAGACTCCGAGGCCAGAGGCATGCAGTGGGGAGGATTCACTCTGAGGGCCCTGGGGGAGCTGGGCTGAAGATGTGGGAACCCCCCATACACGCTCAGGTTGAGGGTCTCCTTGGCCACCTCCCTACCCCTCCACTTACCCCCTACCCCAGCTGCAGGAGCAGGGCTGCCGATGGCCCTGGTCTCCTCATATGTCTTTTCTGGTCAATAAACCCCAGCTCCTGGTGGGGGCTGATGGTGCTGCCCCACCCCCGCTGACACACTCTGTCATAATTAAGCACGTGCAGCCTAACTAATTGAGTGGTCAGGACGCTAATTAGTGGCTTTATTGAGACTGGAGGAGGGTGAAGGGCAACCTTGGCACTGAGCACCTTCCCCTGCCTGGGTGGGATCTGCTCTCTGCACCCCAGAGCTGAGCCCCATCCTGGCCCCAGCCCCCAACACCAGCTTCAACTTCCGCCCAGCCCCGTCGCCCTCACCTCTGCCCCCTACAGCCCTTGGCCTCCACAGGTGCTGGCTGTGCTGTCTGCACCTCTGGCTTGCCCCCACCCCCCATCTGCCCCCAGCCCTGACCCTGGCTCTCCCCATTTTATGTTCCCATCTCCCTGATCTGGCCCTCAGCCCATGGCCTCTCTTGTCTCTGACTGTCAGGCCTAGTCACCCCTCCCTGTCCTGGCCACTCTCCTCTGTCACACACACCCTGGTCTCTGTCCTGCCCTCCCCCTCAGCATCCCTGCCCAAAGACAGTGGAGCAAGACTTGAGCTTGTTCTGTGATGGAGACCTCACTCCCTCTCCAGGCGGCTTCCTGGGGGCTGTGTCCTGGAGGCTCCGGACACTGGCCTTGCCCAGGGCCACGAGCATAGTGAGCTCACTCCTGACCGCAGAGTCTGCCCATCTGTGACCCCCAGGGCTCTACCTCCCCAACTCCAAGCAGTCGCAGATCCCGCAGGGGCCTAAGCTCCATGGCAGGCGAAGGGCAGGGGAGCATGGCCAGACCCATACCTTGGGAGTCCTCCTCTGGGTGACCTCACCCCCAGGCTCATGAGGTGGGGATGGGGCTGGAGGGGGTACAAAGGCTGATGAGGGAGGGCAGAGAGGGAAGGCTGGGGGTAGGTGGGCAGCCCGGGGGTTGGGGACTGTCCTAAGAGAACTCTCACTATTCTTGTCCAGCCCACCAGCCCTGGGCTACATCCCAGCTCAAGGGGAGACCACACCCTGTCCTTCCCAGGAGGAGGGCAAGGGACCCCACTGAGCTTCAGTGTCTCAGTCCCTTTAGTGGGAGGAGCAGGTGTCCTGGGCCCCCTCCCCTGCTTGGTTCTGCAGAGCTTCCTCACTCCAGGCAGGAGGTGTGGGGAGGGGGCCTGGGGAGCCCTGCGAGCAGCCCTGGCCCCAGGAGGAGAAAAGAGCCTCAGCCTCCCTGTGGGGAAGGCAGCAAGGGAGCTCCAGGGGCCTGGGGTGGAGGGGTCCAAGTGCCCAGGCGGGCCGGGCGGGAAGTCTAGCACTTGAACAGATCTCAGCAGCTCTGAGAATGTCCCAGGAGAAGTCCCCAGAGCGGGAGACTCTGGGAGGACCCCTTCTGCCCCCCAACCCCCTCCCCAGAATTCCTGGGCCCAGGGATGTCGAAGGACGAGGAGGAGCTGAGCCTGGGTTTGGGGACATCAGGACATGGGGGGTTTCTGGCACAGCTCCACAGCTGACAGATGGCAGCAAGTGTAGGGGGTGGGGGAGCAGCCGGGTGGGGGGCGTCAGATGGGCTGCTGAGGAAGCGAGCTGGGGCCCAGGGCTCTGCGCATCTGGAAGGGCCACGTGCCCGCTGTGCTGCCGTGTGGGTGTTGGGGGAGGTGACACTCCAAGCTGCCACTACCGGTGCCCCTGGCTGGTGAGTATAGTGCAGGCACAGCTGACTCCCCGAAACTGAAACCGCATGGCCAGTGTGCTTCTTGAGGCCTGTCCCTGAGGGGAGGGGTGGGGTTAGAGGAGAAGAAGGAGGAGGGGAGGGGGTGCAGGTCTCAGCCTGGGGACCTGAGGGGTCAATGTCCCCCTCATGGGCTCACATGGACCCCACACCAGCCCCACCCAAGACACACACCTTCTCTTGGGGGCTCATTGCCACAGAGACCCCAACTCTGAGTATCCAGCTCTGGGCACCTGCAGGGAAACAGGGTGCCTGTGAGCCGATCTGGTCCCTGACAGCAGAGGACACTGCTCAGCGTGCATGGGGGAGGGTGGGCTCCACACAGGACAGGTGGAAACTTCCTGAAAGTTGGGCTTGGCCCAGCGGGGAGTGTCTGCTGAGAGGGGTCTCTAGGGAGGGTTGGTGGGACAGCTTGGTAGTTTGGGCCCCCAGGCAGGTCTGAGCCAGCAGCCCTGTGGGGAGAACCCCCACCCAGGGAGGGGATGTGGCACTCAGGTTGGACCTGTGGGCTGGTGGCTGGTGCTTGCCTCCCAACCCCCTGCCCCTCCCCACTCCACGCCAGAGGCTGAGCCCAGGAGGAGGGTGTGGGGTACACAGCCCAAGGTATAGGGGCACAGGCAGCAAGTGCATGGCCGCAGGGGGGTGGGGACATGGGGACCAGGATGGGAGACCCAGGATAGTGGCTTTGCTCCTGGGGTGGTGGCTTTAGGGGCCAAGGGGCACAGGTTCCTAGACTCTTAGAGCCAGCTGAGCAGTCCACCAGGCCCAGGTGGAGGTGGGGCAGGCGGTGGAGTTGAGGGAGCTGGGTCTGAGGGTGCTGCTGCCAGGCGGTGCAGGACAGGGAGGTCGGGGAGGCCACTGGGGTCTGGCTTTTTCCTGAAAAACACTCAGCCAGTACACTTGCATCGAAACAATAAGAATTTAATTCCAAGCAGCATTCAGTGTGTTTTCTTAGAGCAATGAAATTCAGCTCAATATGTTTTCCCAATCAAACCTGTTTGACCAAAATGGAATATATTTAGCATAGATTTTGTGGGGGTTGGAGGTACTCAAGGCCAAGAACGGGCAGCCGGGAGGGGGGAGGGAGGGAAGGAGGGATGGATGGGGACTCCTCAGCCACAGGTCCCAGGCCTTCCTGGCTTTGTGGAGGTCCCAGCGAAGGGTCAGGGAGGAGTCCAGCGACAGGCTCCTTCCAGTCAGGGGCAGTGGGGCACCCAGAGCTACCCCAGTGCACATTCGCAGGGCCGGCCTGCGAACCTGCATTTTTACAAACAGCCACACTGCCACCTCCAAGGGGACACTTGGCATCAGGCCAGGTGTGCAGGAGGGAGGAGCAGGGTGGGAGAGGAAAGGCCCCAAGGCTTAGAGATCTTGCTGGGGAAGGCTTGGGGGGGATGGGGTGGGGCTCCACCAGTGATGGGGGCTTCTTAGGCAGGGGCAGCAGGTGGGGGTGGAGGATGGGACAGCCCAGAGGCCAGAGAGCTGCCTGGAATTTGCCCAGAGGGGCCAAGCTGACCACAGGGCTGTGGCTGGATCACCAGAGCCTCAGGAAGGTGGGAGAAAGAGGGCTTCCTGGGGGAGGCGGCACTGGATATAATCTCAGAGGGGCCCACAGCCAGGCAGAGAGGCTGGGGCCAGCTGAGCCTGGAGTATAGGGCCTGGAGAAGCAGAGCCCTGGCTGGGTGGGGGGCAGTCCTGCCCTTCTGGTTGTCTCTGACCTGCACACCCCTCCAGTGCCTCTACACCACCACCCACAGGCTCTGAGGAGGGAGTTTGGGAAGACATGTCCAGCCAGAGGGCACTGGTGCCTCGGGGTTGGGTTTCAGGCCGCTCTGCTGGGCCGTGAACAATGCAGCTGAGGTTGGAAGGTGGCCTCAGCCCAGGGGGCTGAGTCCTGGGTCCTCTTGCCTTTCTCTTGCATGCCCCAGCCTCTCCCCTGCTGACCAGGACACGAGGTAGGGGGTGGTCCATTCAGGACCCTGCCTGGCCATCTAGCTGGCTGCCACTGTGGCCCTGGCCACTAAGTCAGGCCTCCTGAAGGCTGTTGGTGGGGGAAGTGGCTGGCAGGGAGGCCAGCCCAGCATGGGTGGGGTGGCTTGGGGATGGGCTCTCTGGGGATGGGGGCACTGCGGATGGACGTGGGACCTTCCTCGGGAGGGTCCAGGGTGCGCATAGCTGTCCCCAGAGCCCCAAGGACTGCATAGGACCAGCCCGGCCCTCCCAATGGCTGTAATGAGGCCCCACCTCTGGGATATGGGCCCTGCTTTGACATTTGGTGGAAAGAGACGCATCCATCAGCATGGAATGTCACCACCCTGAGGACAATCCACCACCCTGAGGACAATGGTAGAATAAGGCCGGGCAGTTACCTTCCTGAGGGAGCCAGTGGGCAACGTGCTCCACAAGTAGGAGAAAAACCAGGAAGGAGGAAGATGCAGGTTCCAGGAAAACCAGGGAAGCAGCCACAGGACAGTGACTGGGCATCCCAGGGTGGCGGCACCCTGGAGGGAGCAGGTCCTGACTCCTCTCATGCTGCTGACAGTCTGAGGACAGGCGACATGAAGGCCAGGACAACTGGGTGAGTGAATATGAGAAAGACAGGGGGATAAAGGTGGAGAGACAGGGAGAGAGAGCCAGAGACAGAGAGAGAGGGAGAGATAGAAACAGAGAGGGAGAGAGGGAAAGAGAGATGGAGAAACAGAGAGAGAGAGGGAGAGAGATGGAGAGAGAGAGACAGGGTAGGGGAGAGGAGACAGAGAGGGAGCGGGAGGGAGCCTGACTCAGGAGCGAGTAAACCTGGGGCTCCAGAGCTGGGAGCAGTATCTACACTGTCCAATATGACCAGCCAGACCTGGTGCTCTGGCCCCGATGGCGATGACGAGGAAGGGGCAACTAGGGGTGAGGGGCTAGCGAGGTGCGTTGCACAGGAGGAAGGGTGGGCGGAGGGGAGAGGGGGCCGTGCAGCAGGAGGGCAGCCTCGTGGCTCACAACACTGAGCACACCTCACCGACTTACCCAGCACCCGTACTCCGCAGTATTTACATGGACGAGGGGAAAACCTATGTCCACACCACAACCTACACTCAGTGTTGACAGCAGCTTTATTCATAATTGCAAAAACTTGGAAGCAGCCAAGATGTCCTTCAGTAGGGTGTCAACGGAAAAAAAGATCAAACTCTGTAAAGTAATTTTAAAGAGATTTACTCTGAGCCAAATTTGAGGATCATGACCCGAAGCCATGCCCAAGAGGCCTTGAGCAAGTGGACTCGCTGTGGCTGGGTGACAGTTTGGTTTTATATATTTTAGGGAGACAGGGGTTACAGGTGAAGTCATAAATCAATACGTGGGAGGCATACATTGGTTTGGCCTAAAAAGGTGGGCCATCTTGAAGCGGGGGCTTACAGGTTATAGGTGGGTTAAAAGATTCTTTGACCTGTAATTGGTTAAAGACATGAAGCTTTGTCTAAAGGCTTGGAATGTTTCAACATAAGGAGCTCTTTATCAGAGATAAGCCACTGGACATAGATTTGTTGTGTAAATTGAGGACCTGCGGGTTTGTCTTGCATACTCTTAGGCCTGCTAATGGGTTACAAAGGATGTCCCCAAGAAGGAGGAGCATGATGAGGCATGTCTGACCTCCTTCCTCTTGGCAGACAATTTAGTTTTAGGGTATTCCTTTGGCCATGAGGGGGTCCATTTAGTCAGCCAGTGGGGGGGTGAGCCTTAAAATTTCAACTCAGTTCACATCACAGATGTGCAGAAAATAACCCATTAGCATATCATAGAACTCCTCATGTATTCAGAACAAAGCTAGTTATAACATTATGCTTTTCATGAAAAAAAAAAACAAAAAATTCACTGGGTATTTTATTTGTTGCTGTCTAGCTACGTTTTCTATGTCACCTTCCATGGTGTGAAAATATTCCTAAAAACCTCAGTGTTGGGGGACAGAGCTGCAGAGACTGTCCCCGGTCAACTCAGCGTCTCCCTTTCTGTTTCAAGATCCTTCCTCAAAAGCACAGAGCTGAACAAGGGAAAGTGAGGGGAAGGGCTGGGGGCAGGGAGGTGGAAGGGGTTTTCCCTGGTCTTTTCTAAACCGTAGGTTCCAAAGGCTTAGTTAGTGTTTCAGCATTTTACAAATAAAACCTGCTTTCATAATTAATGCAAATATTACTCAGTGATTCATCCTTTCCAAATAATTCTTGGTTCCTTTTGACATTTTATTTTTAAATGGTGAATTAACATTGACATCGCCATTGGACTGCTGTTACCTCAGCTGTTCACAGTGAACTTCACTGTCTTGACGAGGCTGTAAAAGTTCAGATTTTAACCTCACCCAAGCGTCCCCTTGGGCTGCTGTTGGGCTTTTAAAACTTTGATCTTTTGGCACACATCACTGCACAGACCACGGAGAAGATACTGGAGGGAAGACTGTTTGATTCGTCGGTTCATCCATTGTCTACAGTATGGAGATCTTCATTAAGATTTTAGCTACAGTAGTGGTCATGATAATAACCCTGCATCAGATCTGATAAATTAGGTTCGGTTTGAGTTGTAAAAATTAGGGTGAGGTGGCTCACGCCTGTAATCCCAGCGCTCTGGGAGGCCGAGGCGGGCGGATTGTTTGAGCTCAGGAGTTCGAGACCAGCCTGAGCAAGAGCGAGACCCCGTCTCTACTAAAAAATAAAAAGAAATTAATTGGATATCTAAAAATATATAGAAAAAATTAGCCGGGCATGGTGGTGCATGCCTGTAGTCCCAGCTACTCGGGAGGCTGAGGCAAGAGGATCGCTTGAGCCCAGGAGTTTGAGGTTGCTGTGAGCCAAGCTGACGCCATGGCACTCGCCCTGGGCAACACTCTGAGACTCTGTCTCAAAAAAAAAAAAAAACAAAAAACAACAACAAAAAAACCCACTGTGCAGAGCATTCCAAGACGCAAACAATGTGCTTGAGCTGATGTTATCATCCCCAGCATGGTTTTACCTAGATGAAAGTGAGAACTATTAAAATATCTGCTTTCCAAATTGAATACATTATAGTTGTTTGATAGTTTCTGACAAAATGCCCAGTTCTATGAACCTTTCAATTAAGTGAAAGCCTTACTGTGTTATATTCTGCCTACTCCCCACTCTCCAAATGTCAGGTGTCAAAGCTATGACAAGTTATCATGTACTCAAGTTGCTTATTAATTTCTTATCTATCCCTCACCTTTTGTTTTAAAAGCAAGTCCTGCCAGACCACAGTGCCCTTTTAAAAGTAATCAGAATTGATTGCCTTAAAAAACAAGCACAAAACCAAAATAAAAATACCCAGAAAAAAACAGTAGGATTTCAGCCTCTGATCTTGCCATGCATATGGGATTGGGGAGTTTTCCTTGCTGCCTTAGACCTTGAGAGTTATGCCCTGATGATCGTGGCCATCTCCTACCCTCTGTCCTAAAAGGGAATAGATTAAGAAACATGTGGCTTTTTCCTTGGCTGTTGTCACCAGGATTTTTCATGAGTCAACTCCCTGTATCATTTCTTCATCATCACCTCAAGGGAAGCCTACCACAGACCATCTCTCTGGTACTCATGGAAACAGAGATGTCACACCAGGTGTGAGACCTCATCCTGAATTAAGCAGTCTTTGAATATATCAGTGTAAAAATACACCCACTGTCCTCTGCCCTTGGGTGCAGGGATAATTAAGCCACACAATTGTTCACAACTACTGAGGAGCTGCCAACCTAGGTGTATGTACGCCAAGAGACCTCAGGTTTGCCAGACCATAGGAGAAGGACATTCCAGAGAACAAAGCCATCTCTCTTTACTATCTTGGATGTTCATGCTGGAGAGACCTTAGAGAGAATCCAATTTTAATGCTTCCCGACGCCCCTCATTTTACCAAAGAGGAAGTTGGAGAGTTGGAGGCTGCAGAGGTAAAGCATCTGCTTAGGGTTCCGTAGCTCAGCAGTGAGTGCAGGGCCAAGGCAAAGCTTTGGTCTTCCAACTCTAAAATGGAGGTGATAACAATAATAAAATATTCTCCCATGAATCTTAATCTTATGACATCAAATAAGCAGATGTATGTGAAAGCACTACTATACAGATATTTGGTAAATTTAGCAGAATGTGGGCAAGTGCTTGATCTTTCTGTGCCTCATTTCATCACCTGTGAAGTGAGGATGATAATATTAGTGCCCCCTCATCAGATCATGGGAGGATAAATTAAGTTAAAATGTGTAAATTTCTTAGGAGAAAACTTGGCACATTGTGTGCACCTCATGACTGTTGGCTATTATGTTGGTTTATAGAATCTAATACCCAAAGGAACCTTCAGTTAGGCCCTGCTACTTAAACTGATAAATTAAAAAATTTAATTACATGATTAACTTACTCCCTTCAAGTTTTTCTTTTATTAGAAATCTGTCCAAAAGAGGAGGTCTCACTGTCATATTTTTAATGAGCCCTGGGAACAGGGAAGTCTGTCATGGGAGAATTGGGGACTTTGTTATCTTTCTAAACATGCAGGCTCTAGGTATTGCCTGTGGGTGTGGACTTGTTTCAAATCTTGGTTCTGGTGGGTACTGGCTGGGTGCCCACAGGCTGAAGCCTTTTTGTATTTGGCCATCCGTTTCTTCAACTATAAAAAAAAAGCAGGTGAATAAGCCCCTTTTGGTCAGTTCTAGATGTCTGGAGTTGTGGGCATTGGACCTGAATTTATTAATTTCCTAGAACAGGAGAGTATATGTGAAGCCTGTGAACTCTGAAGGACTTCAGAGCCCTGGGTTCAAAGGCAGGCTTGTAGAATGCTGGTCAAGGTATTTAACCATTCTCAGCCTCAGTTTTCTTATCCTCAAAATTAAGACAATAATACTATTTCCTTCAAGGGTGGTTGTGAGGATTTCACTAGATAATGCATATACGCTACATGCGTACTGTGTCTGGCACCCCGTAAGCTCTTAGTACTTATTGGCTGTCATAAAAACAGCCACTGGAAGGTTTCTGTTTCTAGAGCGAACTCCCTGATATTAGATTCTTTCTTCCATGTTCTTAGTCTTTTCCTCTGAAGTTAAGTTCAAAGTTTTGGATAACTGAGAGTTCTGTGGGTTGAATGCTGGTCAGTCAAGAGTTGGCTTCCCTCCCATTTGTAGTTCATGTATGTTTACGGATAGAATTTGCAAGGGGTCTGCTGGGCATCAGATGGCACTTGTCTTGAGCACATTCATTCCAAGGGAAGGGAGTGGATGTAGATTGTCACACAATGGTCATCACTTTTAGACCATTAAGGCTAGCCGGCCTCTGGGAGATCCAGATAAGATCCTACCAGAAATAGAAGCAACTTCTTCAGAAAAAGGAAAATATATCTAATATCATGTTTTATCTGAGATCATCAGGGAATATATTTTTCTTGGAGATAAATAAAAAAGAAGCAACTTCTCCAACCACACAAAAGTAATAAGTAGTAATAAAATCTTCTGTGAACAGTCACTTCTTAATAACCTGAACCCAGAAGATGTGGGTTCAAAGTCATGGGTAGAATGATATTTAGATGCCTCACATAAAAACACAAAGAACGTGGAGAACTTGGTTATGGATTTATGACATATTTATGAGGCTGAATATTTGCTTTTTAAGAGCCTCCTTTCCTTGGCTTTGCAAAGGAAACACAGCTCCAGAGAATGTTTCAGCTTGGCCTCCTGGAGAGTGATGGGGGAAGGGGGTGAGAGAAGGCAGAGGGGCTGTTTATCTGCTGATGGAAGAGCACATGAGCACACGAACTTGCTCAAGAATCTCAGCCCCTTTGCATAGGATGTTAACTTAAGGGTCTTGGTGTTAGGTCACCCTCTGGGCAAGGAGTCCTTCTGGAAGAGCGGTCTTAGAGGGGGTTCCACCTCAAGCCAGCTCTGGGGTTCCAGGCCATGGAGTCCTTGGTACATTAGTAATGGAACCATTTATCTTCCATGGCTCTCAGTTTTCCTTCCACAGCCTCTGCTCCTCTCTGCACCTCCCCACTCTAGAATCTTACTGTCTGGTGACCTCTACCCTTGCTGGCCACCGAGTCCCTTAACTGTACCCTCTCCTAGGTCTTCTTTCAATGGGTTTTCTCTCCTCCTCACCTGCCCATTCATCAAGCCCATTACTCTGCTCAAGGTCAACCAATTATAGTTACCTCAATACTCATAATACCATGCACTGAACACTTACTGTGTGCTCATTGCTAGATACTTTACAAATATTATATAAATCCTTACAAAAACCCAGAGGGATGAGTATTCGTAGCTCCATTGTTTATATGGGAAGATTAATGCTCAGCTTGCTTATTTGATATCTTAATCCCATCATGCTGCTGTAACTAAATACCATAGATTGGGTAATTTATAAAGTATAGAAATTTATTTCTCACAGTTCTGGAGTCTGGGTAGTTCAAGACCAAGGTTCCAGCAGATTTGGTGATTGGTAAGGGCTAACTCTTTGCTTCCAAGATGATGCCATGTTCCTGTGTCCTGACATGGTGGAAGAGACGGAAGGAACAAACTCTTTCCCTCAAGCCCCTTTATAAAGGCACTAATCCCATCTGTAAGCATGGAGCCCTCATGGCCTAATCACCTCCTACAGGCTCCACCTCTTAGAGACACAAACATTCAAACCATAGCAGTTAACTTGTTCGAAGGTGCACAGCTAGTTAGCAGGGGAACCAGAATTTAATACCAGATCTTCTCTTCAGGATCTGCGCTCTTTTTATAATCCTGGTGGTCTTCAAACTCTGTGTCTCCAAGGAACTTTTCTCAGTACAAAATCATATAGAAGACAAACAAAGGGGGAACAGTTCCACCTTATATGTTTACAGTGAGTCATTCATTTTGAATTACCTGCTAGGTAAGTTTTACTAACTAATTAATTCAATGGGATTGAGTTATTTTTGAGCACGCACCCTCTTTTTGTAAACAAGACCCTGGGCAACTAACTTACCCTCTCAGGGTTTGTAAAATGGGAATAATAAATCCTCCTTGGCAGGTTGTAGTTGGATTTAGAGGAGGTAATGGTGGCGAGTGCCTGGTACATGGGAGGCACTGTGTGAATGGTGGTCACTACTATGATTTCACACTTGATTTTAGTCAAAATACTGTGACCATGAGGATTAATTTCTCATTTAAAAAAATGACCTAAGAGCGTGTTGCTTTCTTTAAAGACATCAGAACCCAGATGAGTCTTTGAGCCTTTCCAGCCCTGCATGGGAGAGAAGGCCCATCCACCTGGGAGAGTGTGAAGTGTCCCGGGACACGTTTAAGTGTGTGGAGAGAGGCGCGCATCTGCTTTCCTGAGCCAGGCACACTAGCGCCTGGGAACTCTGACATGAGACACTTATATTAGTGTAGCAGCTTCTCAGTGCTTTGGAAAATTCTTCAGTTCCTTGGTCCCTTCTGGAAACTCCACAGGGGCTCTGATTCTGACATTACCCTGGACAGATAATGCTTATTGCTCCTATATTTCTTCCTCAGTGGCTGAATTCCTTGAAGGTTGTATTCTTACTTCAGGCTACATTTCAAAGTATGTCTTTCACTTGAAACAGAGCCAAGAGCTAGACTTCAGGGAGCCATTCTGGCCAGAGAAAGCTGTGCTAGGGAAGGGCTGGGGGAGAGAAGAAATATCTTCATTCTCTTGTAGCTGCCACTCCAAGAAAGCAAGCTGTTTTTTCTTCCTCTTTCGGATCCTCTTCCTCTTGCTGCCACAAGTTTCCATATGGATGTCCTAGGAGAGCCGTGGAGGTCTCAGCTATCCCCAGGAGGGAGTACTTGTTAGTATTCCTAGCAGATACATGAGGAAAAGAGAAGGTGAGTTGCCAGGAGGGGCCTCTGGTTGCATGAAGGCATTTCCCAAGCAGAATAAGGAACTTGGAGAAATTGTATATGCCTTTGGGCGCAGCTAGGCCAAGTGAGGCCGAGGATGTTTGAATATTTATTAGGGAATATAAAAGCTGGAAGGGATTCATGGTCCTAATCATTGATTTAGAATCAAAACATTTTAGATCTGGAATTTAGGAGACACTCTAGGGCGCTGGGGAGTTGTGACTTGATGCAACAGGTATTTCTTGAGTATATTAGGCAAGGCACTTGGCAGCAAGTGAAAGAAAAACTCAAGTTAGTTGAGGGAAAAACACAAGTGTGGAGGAGATTCATTGGTCCCAATGCTCAAAAAGCCCAGGAGTGGATCTCAGGCTGTGGGCACGGCTGGAGGTCCCACGTTGCTGTCTCTTTCTTTCCGCTTCACATCCTTTCTCACCTCTGCACTGGCTTCAACACCAGGAGGCTTTTCTCAGCAGTGACAAAGACGGCCACTGGTGCTTCCTCATTTTCACTGTCCTCAGAGATATGATCAAAAAAGGGATGAAATTGTGAAAGGCATTTTCCACAGCTGGTTGAGTATGGAATATTTTTCCTTGCAAGAAGTGGTCCAAAGCCTGCAAGAAGTGGTAGTCAGCTGGTTCAAGGTCTGGTGAATATGGTGGATGACAGAGAGAGAGTTTCCAAGTCCAACTTCTGTAGTTTGAGCAGCATTGTTTGTGTGACATGTGATCTTGCAAGAGGATTGGCCTGTCTCAGTTGAATATTCATCAAAAAAACCTAATGGTGTCTGTTTGGTGGTCCGGCATTGGTATTATCCACTACAGCTTCATGAAACCTGGTCAGTGGATTACAATGGCTGTCTACTGTAACCAATTGGATGAAATAATGAGTATGCTTGCCATAAACAGCCAAGATTGGTCAACAGAGACAGGCCAATCTGCACCTGAATTAGGTTTTCTAGGATTTCGTTGAGAATTTTTTGCATCTATATTCATAAGGGATATTGGTCTGTAGTTTTCTTTTTCTGTTGTGTCCTTTCCTGGTTTTGGTATCAGAGTGATGTTGGCTTCATATAATGTGTTCAGGAGGATTCCTTCCTTCTTGATGTTATGGAATGATTTCTGCAGGATAGGCACCAGTTCTTCTTTGTAGGTCTGGTAAAATTTGGGTATGAAACCATCTGGTCTGGGACTTTTCTTTTTAGGAAGGTTTTTTATTGCTGTTTCTATTTTCGTACTTGATATTGGTCTATTCAGGAATTTTTTTTCTTCCTGATTGAGCCTAGGGACGCTGTGTGTTTCTAAGAATTTGTCGATTGAGCTAGGGCACCCTGTGGGTGACTTGAGAGCAGCACTCCTTGCTGCTAATTCATGAGTAGGTTGAGATGGATTCTCTTCTACTACAACTTTCAGCTCATCATTATCAACCTTTGTCTCAGGTCACCCACGTGGCTCATTTTCGAGATTAAAGTCACCAGAATGGAACTTCTCAAACCATCAATGTACAGTATGTTCATTAGCCACATCCTTCCCAAACACTTTGTTGATATTTTGAGCTGTCTGCTCTGCATTGGTTCCACCATGGAACTCATAGTTGAAAATTAACATCAATTTTTGACTTGTCCATGATTTTACAAAAATTGCTCTAAAAATTTTTTCAAAAGATAATCACAAGCCAAATCATGCACTTGAAAGACTGAGGATGTACCTTCACAATAAAAATAAAAGAAGCATCAAAGTGAAATGTCAGAGATATCAACTGTCAAGTTTACTCTTAAGGGAATTGGACATTTCGTACTTAATAACCTGATAGCTAACATGTATTGAGCACTTACCAAAGGACAGAAAATAAGTGCTCTAGTTTTTTAAACTTCATTTAATCCTCAGAGCAACACTAGGAGGTAGGCACTAGTGCTATCTCCCTTCACAGGTAAGGAAGCTGAAGTTGTATTAGCAGAGAAGTTGAATTTATCTAAGACTACTCAGCTGCTAAGTGGTAGAGTTCTGTATATACCAGGCAGTCTGATTCTGGAGCCCATGCTGTGACACATTCGTGTACTATCTCCTAAGCCCAGCTACTTTCATTTTCTGAGTAGCACTTTACACATCAAAATGTTTAGACAGTCATGGTAATGGCTCAGGGCACTAGCCAGGGCTGTCATGCATGATTGGGTGCACTGTGCACTGCTCAACTCAGCAGGTGCCATTCACATTGTTGTCTGTGTTAATTGCATCCCCTGGAGTTGTGCAGTGGACAATCTGCCCAACTCCATGTGGCTGCTCTGAGGCCTCGGGACCTGCACAAGCCAATAGTAGGAGGTCACATGGAAATGCCAGGGGCTCGGTTGGGGAGCTATTAAAAACTGCTGGGGTGTTGATGTTGAAGATTAGGAATCATGGCAATAAGCCAAGGTAATGGGAGACAGGAGTGCAGAGGACTCTTGCTAGGGCAGTCTGACAGCCCACTGGGCAGTTTCTCTCATGCTTAGACCTGCACAAGGGGACTCTTTAAAAAGGGGGGAAGGGTTAGTTTTTTGTCATAAAAATAATACTTGAAGGACATTTAGAAAATATAGAAACGTTTAAATAAGAAAATACCCATTGTCCCATGGCCCAGAGAAAACCACTGCTAATATTTTGTTGTATTTTCTACAGACTTTCTATGTATACCTAGATATCTAGAGATATTCCTATAGATCTCTCTGTATAGATCTATAGGGTATTAGATATCTCCCTCTCTGTATCTATTGATCAATCATCTATCTATATTTCTCTCTCTCCCTGTATCTATAAATCGATCCTGAATCTGTGTATCTATTATCTATCCAACCATCTATCTAGAGATCTTTAAATCTACCAATTGATCATCTAGAGAGATTTTTCTCTCTCTGAAGTAGAGCGAGCAATACATTATTTTTACATGGTTGATTGTGTTAAAAATATTGTGAATACCATTTGTGCTACTTTCACCTGGCCCACTAGAAATGGTTCAGATGGGATTGTGCTGACACTTGCTTGTCGTGGAACATCTTAAAAGCTCCACTTGGCTGCTGACACAGGCTACTGAGGGACTCTTTGGGGAACTAGTAGTCACAGAACAGAGAGGCTCTTAATAGGATTGCAGGGAGAAGAGGGGGCAATCCTTGGGACAGAGAACGTATCCCAGTCAGACAGGGGGTCCTGGTGTGTAGGGGGTCATTGGGTCCCATGGGCCAGCACTCATAGTCAAGAGCCTGATTGTACCCCAGGGGGCCTGGTGGCCTCCCTAATGGTCAAATATTCCTCCTGAAAGAGACCTTTGAGTAGATATAGAACAGCCTCCTCCCTCCTCTTCATCACTTTCCTGCCCTGCATTAAAACAAACACATTTTTCGGTTGAGGAAACCAAGCTCTAGGGAGGTAACTTGACTTACTTGAGATCACACAGCAAGTTGGTGGCATACTAGGACCAGAACTCAGGGTTCCTGAGTCCTTTCCAAGAACCCAGCGTGTGTGAAGATGTGTGCTGTGGAAGGCCAGTCTCGCCACATGCTCTTCCTCTTGCCAGGAAGTGTTTCATGGTCAAGGCAGCAAAGGAAGGCTGCACACTGTCACCCTCTCTCAGAGATTCACAAGCACCTTGGCTCAGAGAAGGCCTGCAGTAAAGAAACCTGTTTAACTTGGTTCAACCCAATGTTTCTTAAACTTATGTGGAAAGTTCCCATTGATCATCTAGTCGCGTATCGAGTAACATATGAGGGGAAAGAGAGGCTGTGGTATGTCGCACTGCCCGTCCTCTTGAGAGAGAAAGGATACCTGAGGACATGAGAAATGTCACACTGGGTGAGGGCCACAGTCCTGGAAGCCCAGGAATTTGTTCTCGGATAGGGCCACCAAGAAAAGTGTTGTAATAGCATGTGGCTGCCCTTTGCTGAGGCCAAGCTTAGAGGATGGAGACGGAGTTTTTCTTGATGGCCTAATAGCTTTATCTGACACTGTCGTCCCCCAGTGGATTTCAACTTTTGAAAATTTCAAGTGGCTTACACTAGATGAGTTCCATGCAAGCAAGTTCTTGTTGTGTTCATCTCTGTATCTTAGTGCCTTGAACAGTGACTGGGACATAGTAAGCACTCAATAAAAACTTGCTGAATAAATCCAACGAGATTTCCAGTTACTTTTGGGGGCTATGGGATTCCAAAATTATTTTCCTCTGAGTGACATAAAGTCTTTAACTTTCCTCTTTCAGTCTCTGAGACTTGAAACTTGCCATTCGGATTTAACAAATGCTTATTGAACTCTTAGGGTATGTGAACCCTATGCCGGACATATTTTCATATAGATAATCTCTTATTAGTATTGTCAATGACCCTATAAAGTGTAAAACTGTGGTCTCAATTTCCCGGGTGAGGAGACTAAGGGTTGGGGGTGTTAGGTGACTTAACTGGGGTGTTTTTAATACGTGACAAAGCTGAGATTTCAGCCCAGGTGTTCATAATAAGTGGCAAAGCTGAGATTTATGACCTCATGGCCAGGGCCAGGTGTAGCTTATTAATGGAGCTCATCTGGAATGATAAAAGTAGACTTGAGACGAATCACCAAAAGGCAAGTCCCAGGTGACGTCTCCTCCAGGTTGTAAAGAAAGGCACTTCCTCTTCTGAAAAGTTGTCTGCAGCAAGGACTGGTTATTATGACTGTCCTGGGCACTGAATTGGGACTCTAGGCCACTTGTCATGTGTCTTTGTGGAAAGTAATTCTGCTTAAGGTCCAGTAACTCTGAGAACTGAGCAACAGGAATAGTGCCCAGCTGATGGGACAGCTGAAGCACTGAGCCGCCCCAAGCCTTGGTTACAGCAACACAGTGACATAACACAACAGCAGGACTTCAAATTGCCCCGTCCACTCAGCAGGTTGATATTTCTTTTTCCATTCAACACTTTGAATGCCCAGGCATTGATCTTATTAGAGCCAGAGGAAATTTTTTCATTTTAATTTAAGAATTTAAAAAGAAAACAGCCATTATAACAACCAGTTGTCCCTGGAAACAGTGTCTGTTCCTTTGAGCTAGCACAAAGTACTAATTACGCTTCCTTCAAGAGAGAGTGTCTGGTTGGATGGGAAGGTTATGTCTCAATAGAGTTGTAGGATGTTGGAGCTTGGAGGAGCCCTGAGATCATCTTGTCCCTCCTTTACAGAGGAGGAAAACCAAGATCGTGTACCTGTTGACTGGTAAAGCTGGGCTTCAAACTCAGGTCTCTTGATTCTTGACGCAGTTTTCTTTAATCTGTAACACTCACCTATCTTGAATGCGATCTTGGCTTCATCATTCATACTGTGTGACTTTAAGCAAATATTTAACCTCTCTGTTCTTTACTTATGTGTAAAATGCAGGCAATAATAGTTACCTACCTCATGGAATGTGGTAAGGATTCATGAGATTTTGCCTGTAAAGTGCTTTGGTAAGTGCTGGCACACATAATTGCCTAGTAAATTAGAATTTTAAAATTCTTAACAATATTGTCATCATCCTTTTACATTCTGGAACAGCATAATCTCCCTAGTTGAAGGAATGAGCTTATGGGGAGAAAAGGGCACCTCTGTTTTTCTGCCCCTTGCCCCTTAGAGATATAGGAAGAGCCATTAGTGATGTGTGTATTGGAAGCGTCCCTGCATGCTAGTTTCCCTGTTTGCTGGACATACAGTGTTCTGTGGGACCCTGGGTGCTATGACTTGAATGTGTCCCCCAAAAGTTTATGTGTTGGAAACTTAATTGCCATTTTGACAGTATTAGGAGGTGATTAGGCTATGGGGGCTCTGCCCTCATGAATGGATTAATGTTGTTATGATAGGAGTGGGTTAATTATCTTGGAAATAGGCTCCTCATTAAAAAGGATGAGCTCAGCCCCATTTTCTTCTCTCTGCCTCTTGCACTTGTTCACCCTGTGATGCCTTCTGCTGTGAGATGACCCTCACCAGATGCCAGTGTCATGCTCTTTGACTTCCCAGCCTCCAGAACCATGAGCCAAATAAACTTCTATTCTTTATAAATACCCAGTCTGTGGTATTCGGTTATAGCAGCAGAGAATGGACTAAGACACTGGGTTTTTCCTGACTCTAAAAAACGTAATCTTTTAAACCCACTCATGTTAAGGTGATAATGATAATGTTTTATTCCTCTCAGAATGATGATGAGATGATATTTAATGCAAACTAATTAATTTCCAAGTAGGGGGGAAATCTCAGATAACAATGCCAGGCGGATAGGAGAGAGAATTTGGCCCTGGGGCTGGGTCTTCCTGGAGTCCCTACAGTCAAACTACAGAAGGTGATTCTCTGCTTGGCCGATAGCTAAGGCTCCCCTTGCCCTCCTTTCTCCTCCATCCTGGTATATGATGTGCTCTCACATGGAGGACTTCCTATCAGGGGACAGGCCTGAAGGATTCTGGGTGGATTTTTGATGGTGGGAAGGGGGGAAGGTGGAAAGGAGTCAAAGCATCTGGGATGTGGGCTGTTTGGACGGGCAGGTTGAATACCCTGAAACTTTATTGTCTCCTAGACTCTGCCTGGGCTCAGGGTTCTAAGTGTTAATAGCTTCTCACAGGTGAGATTAGCTAGGTAAAAATCCAGTCCACTTTCTCTAAAGTAGAAAAATTAAAAACCAAAGCAGAGAAAATATTACCATAAGCACTGTTAGTATGAATAATCCATTTAAATAGCAAAACTGGGTTTCAATTTTATGTCACTATGGTAATTTAATTCAACTTGAATAAATATTCTTTCTTTGTATAAGACACTCCATTTGTGTAAGACAGAAACCCAGGAGGACCCTGGAGTCTTCATCCTCTTTTCTGCCATATTGAATCCAGCATTGAGTTGTGCCGTACTTCTAGATATCTCTTGAATCTACCCACTTTCCTCTGCCTATCACCACCTCCATCATCGCTCCCCTGGGTACTGCAGTGGCCTCCTCTATGTCCTCTCTGGGTCCTTCCTGCCCAGTATTTATTGCAGTCTCCAAGACTTTGCACACAGTATGATCTATCAGGGTACAGACAGAAGACATTAGAATTTTGATGATTTATTTTTAATAAAATTAAGAAATAAAACTTTCCTGGCCTTTGATAAATGGCTTGACTCTGGCCCCCCACCCAATTCTTGTGCCAGTCAGTCTAATGTCATGTTTGGTTCAAGAGGTATCCTGAGCACTCTGGAACGTCGTGGAGTTCTCTGGGTGCCCTTGTGGTTTTTTTGACTCTCAATGTGTTGCAGTGGACTGCAGTTTATAGCTTCTCCAGGAGAGGCCTGTTCATGGATTACGTTAAGTAGTTCTAATCAAATGAACTTTCAAAAAATGGACAGGCAACTTAAAAGGATTCCTGCATCACATTTGTAGATTGAGGGTACAGTCACAATCTGCATAACAATGTTTGAGTCAACAATGGACTGCATATATGATGGTGGTTCCATAAGATTATAACAGATTATATTATGACAGAGCTCAAAAATTCTTATTGCCAGCCAGGTGTGGTGGCTCACACCTGTAATCCTAGCACTTTGGGAGGCTGAGGGAGGAAGGTCGCTTGAGGCCAGGAGTTTGAGACCAGCCTGAGCAAGAGTGAGACCCTGTCTCTACAGAAAATAGAAACATTAGCCAGGCTTGGTGGCATGCGCCTGTCGTCCCAGCTACTTGGAAGGCTGAGGTGGGAGGATCACTTGAACCCAGGAGCTTAAGGTTGCATTGAGCTATTATGATGCTGCTGCACTTTAGCCCAGGTGACAGAGGGAGACTCTGTCTCAAAAAAAAAAAAAAAAAATCCTGTTGCCTAGTGACATCATAGCTATCATAATACAGTAGCACGAAACATTACCTTTTCTATCTTTAGACATTTTTAGATAAACAAATACCATTGTGTTCCAGTTGCCTACAGTGTTCAGTACAATAACATTTTATATGGGTTTGTAGCCTAGGAGCAATAGGTTATACCGTACAGCCTAGGTATGCAGTAGGCTATACCATCTAGGTTTCTGTTAAGTACACTCTGTGATGTTCACATAATGACGCCTTTCTTGGAATGTTAAGTGACGCATGACTGTAATACTAAAGGCAAGCAAAGGTCAAGGATAAGCTAGTGGCTGAGCTGTTACACCTCCCTGTAGGAGCTCTTTATCAGCCGTATTCTTATCTTTACTTGAATAAAGATAAGTAAAGGCAATGATGATCTAATCAAGTCTGACACTAGATTGGCTCTCACATTCAAAATTATCAAAAATACTGGATGAAATACAGACACATATCTACTATTGTTTATTAACAATAACCCTCATCTTAAGTGTGTATTATGCTCTGAGATATTAACTACTGATAGCATGTGGTCAGCATAATTTTCAAGACTTAAAGAAAACCTTTTCCCTGGATACATTTTCAAACATATGCAAAATAGAAAATATAGGCATGAAACCCCATGTGCCTATCCCTTAGCTTCGACAATTATCAACAATTTGTCAAGACAAGACTTTAAAAACTCTTTCATCTTTAGCTCCCCTTTAAAAATTTTCTATATTTGTATTTTATAATGTGCATGAACTATACAGTATACATAAATATATAAACATACAACACATACATTTACATAAATTGAAAATGTGTACACACAACCTGTTCACCCATAAGGGTGTGTAGTCAAATGGTTAGAGAAGGCTGCAGTCAGGAGACCATTCCGACGTGTAAAACTGATCATGTTGCTCTGTGTTACATACCCCTGAGTGGCTTCCCATTGCTTTTAAGAAAGTTCTGCATGATTCACCTGTTTCTGGCCTCACTTTCCCACCTTGCTTTCTCTGCTCTGGCCCCAGGGCCAGTTTACAGGGCAAACTAATGCACAGTGCACGTATTGACCCATCTTTCCTCCTGCCCAGGGCCTTTGTACATTCTTCCTTCTCTGCTTTCCATAGCAGCTACAGTCCTGGTCAGATTTCCTGAATGTGATCCAGTCTTAGGGAACTGAATTCTTTTCCTTCATTGCACTTGTCTCAGTCTGTCCTAATAGACTCATTTTCGTGATGGCTAATGTCTCCTCCTTCCTCTAGCCTGTAATCTCCAAGGAGGATACCTACCCAGTGTCTAATGAAGTACCCAGTACATAGTAGGAATTCAAAAAATTGTGAACTAAATGAAAGCTATATTACAGTTCAAGGTTAAAACAGCACAAGGGTAAGATGTCATCCCTGTAAATCAGTTGGATGAATCATCATTGCATGAGAAGTTCAATACTGGAAGAGATAAGGAACAACGCAAGACAATTCAAGTTCATGGGCGGTATGTGGTTAATTGCCAAACAAGCACAGTAGATGTCAAATGCATCATGTTCAGAGGGCTGGGTTGAATTCAGACTGTATTATCTTTTGAAATATAAAAGCCGCATGTGAACAAACACATATTGATGTCCTGGAAGCTGAAATCCTTGCTTGTGATACTGAAAGCATAATTTAATTTCAACTTACAAGAGTCTCCAATTCAACCCTGAAGTCATAATGATAATGTCATCTTCCCAGATCATTCCAACGTGGATAAAATTTGCCCTTTTCTCAGGCTCTCCATCCATCACTGCCTTGAAGATGGAACTGTGGTTTATGAGCAATAACATCTTTCTTTAGGTCTTGCAAAAGTCCCTTCCGGTTTGACTTTTGGCGGGGCTCTCATGCGGTGTTTTTTTGTGGTTTTGTAATAAAAGCACATGTTTTTATATGATCTGGTAAATAGAGAATCAACTCTTGGTATTAATTTAAAAGGTTGTAAGCTGATTTGTGAAGCTCAGCCTGACATTCATATGATCTAAGCTTATTTTTTCCCAAGAGAAGCTGTTTGCATCTGTTTGAATTTCAATGTACATTTGTTTGTTTATTTTCCTGGTTTCTAACTTGTCCTCCTCCATGAGAATGTCAGCTTCATGAAAGCAAGGACCTTATCTGTCCTGTCCCCATTGCAACTGTGACACCTAGTTCAGGGCCTGGCACAGAGCAGGTCCTTAACAAACATTTGTTGAATGAATGGCTGTAGGGTGAAGTTCTGAAGGAGAGTGAAGTTGACAGTTGCTTTTGAAAGCACACAGACCAGAAGGCTCTGTACCACGATTTCAGAATGTCTCGAGCTTGTAACCTGAGGGCAGAGAACATTTCCTCATCCCCCATCTCTTTATTTTCTTTGACATTGCCTAGGACCAGATGTTTGCTAATAGTAGATGCTGAGAGGACATCAACTAAATGGAATCAAAGAGAATTCTGGATAGATAATGACCGTGGTGATGGAGAAGAAGGAAAGATAGGTGGGAGAGGATTAGTTTTGAAACAAGCAGAACTGGAGTGCAATCCCAGCTCCTCTACTCATACACGGAGCAACTTTGGGTGTATCACTGGACTTTTTGGCCTCAGTGCACTCATCTGGATGACTGGGATAGTAGTGACAGCAGTAGTCCTTGTCCCAGGGCCACCGTGGGGCATCCTGTCTGGGAAGTGCTCTGTAAACAGTGAAATGCCTAGAGATGACAGTCGTGGTGGCCTCTGGCCAGCAAATTAGGACAGGCTGGGGATCCCCATAGGGTGGTTGGCAGTGTCCTCGGCCTTCAGATGGACACTGGACTCAGAAGCTGAGCATGCTGGGTCCCGATTTGCAGGTCTTTGCCTCCATAAGCTCCTGTTGTCATCACCTGCCTTTGCCCCCTCCCCCACCTGCAGTCGCCCTTTGTGCTGGCTCACCGGCCTGTCAGAATTGCCAGATGAGGTGCAACTCAATAGCGGGAGTTATCGAGAATTACGTTCCAAAAACATCTCTGCATTTCCTCAGGGGAGGAAGGAAAACAAGGACCAGGGCACAAGAGGGCATAGAGGACACCCTAGCCACATTCTACTTTTTCCTTTATACAATTTAGCCTGTGATTTCCTAAAAATTTCCCCCAGCCAATGCCAGCCCTGTAGGTGGAGCGAGGAGTCTCCTATTGGGTTTGATTTCAGGGGAAGTGAAATGCCCTGCCCCAATCTCTCCTATTGGCCTGAAGTTCTGGTACTACCTGAAGTTTTGGTTTTGAAGCCAGGGTGCTTCCACTGAAGGTCCTCATTTTTTATTTTATTTTATTTTATTTTATTTTATTTTATTTTATTTTATTTTATTTTATTTTATTTTATTTTATTTTTTTATTATTATTCCAAGGTATTGTGAGGGTACAAACATTCTAGTTACACTTTATGTCTTTGCCTCACCCAAATGCAGGTTAAAGGCGTGCCCTTCCCTCCCTTTAGTGTGAAGGTCCT
>CAUYSK010041553.1:0-27877 GCA_963575035.1 Avahi laniger | reverse complement strand
CCTGCACTTTTTAAGTTAACTCATTATATATATGTCAGTGGTAGGACAATATTTTTTGTTTGTTTTCCTGTTGTTTGGAATTTCCTGACGGTTTTATTTTTATTGAAGAGCTTCCTATCAATTAGAGCTGTGAAATAATGGAGTGGGTGATTTGAAAAGTAATGACTTCCCCATCATTGACAGCATGTAAGTAGAAGCCAGGTGAACAGTGATCAGGGATATGGTGAGAAGGGAAGGATTATGACTAACTCGTAAGACCAGTTTCTTGCACCTCTAATTCTATTATATGCCAAGATGCTTATAAGAAAAGGCTAGTGTTTTGTATATGTGTGCATCGAGATTACATTTTCAATATTTTCTCATCAAGAAGATACTTTTAACTTCAAAAGATTGCTTTTATTCTTTACTAAATTATTTTGGCTTATAAGGAAAATATGCTGTCTTTAGTATTAATTGTTAATGATTTTAAGTGTATACTCAGATAAATTTTTCCTTAGTTGTATGTTCCCACTTTTTTCTCGTTAAGTTTCACAGCTGTATTTAGTAAAGTCTTTTGAGAGACAGCCAAGTAACTGATTTTTTTGTGGCAAGCCAATGGCATGTCAAATTGGAATTTATGTTGGAAAGCTGTTTTGCAGACATAGAAGTCCAAATAAACAGCCAAATTATCATTTATCCCAAATTTGGATGTGGGAAAGTGAGTATGTGTTTGGCTTTTATTTCTAGAATAACTTGAGAATGGATAAATAGGTTTTCCTATGTGCTGCGTTAAACATTTGCAATTTTGGAGCCAGTCCAAATGTGAGAAATCTAACCACAAAGAATTATGTTAAGTGGTTGAAAAATATCTATTACTTGGGATCATCTCCTGTGTGCCAGGCACTAGGCCAGGTGTTTTACAAATATTATCTCATGTAATCCCTGAAATAGCACGGTAGTATTACAATCATTTCTGTGTTACAGGCACTAAACTCGAAGGCATCACAGTTTAAGGTAATTTGCTTTAGGCCACAGAATCAGTAAATATGAGTAATAAGTTTGGGATTAGAACCCAAATCTTCTTGTCTCCAGTCTCAGGCCTGTTCTTTGAAGGCTTCTCCAAGTTCTTCCAGTTTCAATTATTTTGTACCATAATACAAGATGATAAATAACTCAGATATTTTGATATTTAAGAATATGACTTCTTATTCATACTTACAGTATTTCCAGGGTATTTGGTTATTCCAGTTTGCCATAACGTTCTAAAATCCAAAATAGCAGCCTTCCTCTATTTTAATTGATAGAAACAGGAATTATTGATCTGCGTCTTAACACTATTTGTGAACTCTCCCTCAATTTAAATGTATTTTCATAATTAAAAAACTGAAGGATCATCAAAAGAATCTAGCTACTAATGTTTTAGAAAATAATTTTCCTCCAACTTTCTATGTGAGGTGTTCCTGAATGAAATGCCTTGGCCTCTGTTGTACGTCAAAGTAATAAATAAATGGTCCTTACTTATCACTTAAATTTTTTTTTTTTTTAACCAAGGACTTTGCAAAGGTGCTTGTGTGTCCCTGATCAAGGCTAATGGAACCCCCCTTTGGGTGGTGAAGTAGATGATCCTCTCAGGATAGATTATAGAATTGTGCCCTAGGCCGGTCCTTGAGTAGAGTATTCTTTGCAATTCTTTAAATTTTTTGCTACAGGTGGAATTTCTAGTGTATTTTAAATAGCATTTATTTTGTAGTAAAACTGAAAGAAGAACAAATAGTACAGAACACTTAAAAGAATATAGTCAAAATAGAGTTTATGTCAAAAGGAAACAGTAACATTCATTTAAGTGCACAATTAAAAACGGCCTTGGGACTTCACTTTATGTGCCATATTGTAAGTCCTACAGCCACTCACAGGTGTCTTTTCCTTATCATTCCAAAATACGTATTTAAGTTTATTACTCAGTTGTTATCTTCATTAGCTACTTTGATTTTTTAAAACCTCTAGGATTTAAAAAATCTGATCATACAGAACCATATAAAGCTAACATAAATTTGAATCTTAGTCTCATTTTTATCTTAGTGATAAAATAATGAGTTAAAATCAAGCTTTTGGATAGTATATGTTGTTGAAGTTGTCTCTGGTGTATTCCTTGAATGAAAAATATACTCTATATGTACTTTAATGCTTATATGGAATACCTTTCAATTATCAAATATTTTATGGAAAAATATTCTGCTTTGACCCTAAATTTTTGTTATGCCTGGATCCTCATTGTAACATTGTCCTTGGGTTGTGTAGCTGGGGAGGATCACGTTATTATAAATATTTTACATTTATGTAATAAAATTTGTGTCATAAGGGCCAAATGGGCCCTTGTAAGTGCAAGTGGACACTCAACATTGTGCTAAAATGCATGATAATGTTAACAAATCTGTAGTCCCAGATTTTTCAGAGGATGTCACCATAGGACGATTGACACTGAAAAGCAGCTATGTAATGTTCACTTTTTCTCTGTTGAGAACTAAAAACTTATTTAGAAATTTAGTGCACAAATTATTGTCTTAAACTATCTGAGTGTTAACTGTCTTAAACTATATCTGAGTCATTTCTATGTTCCCACAAGGATGTCTTCTTGTACTCTCGGAATTCCTACCCTACCTCTCCAAGGTGTAAGTTAATGTTTTCATGAGGCAGCAGAGAAGTGTCTGTATTACCTTCAACCACACATAATTAGAAACATGAACATGCAGAATGCACATAGCACTCAGCTAACACCTGTATTGTTATCTAAAGGCCAAAGGATTATTCTTGGATTATGCACAGTTTAGCTGGTCTGTGTCACTTTTCATTCATATTTACAAAAGGTAATTAAAAGTCATTTATCTATGATTGTTATATTGCTCAGGAATCATAAAGTGTGAAATTTCTATACCAGTAAATTCCTTCCCTAAAGGAAAAGTAATTATGGAGACAGAAACATTTTTTTTTTAATTTGGTGGGGAGAGGTTTGCTTAAAAAGCTTAGTTCAGAGTGCAAAATACTGCAGATTTGTTGAGACAATTTTGCTTCCCTGACATGTTGATCGCACTTCACATCACACAATACGGAGGGACTTATTCTGTAAGGTTCACTGGCCTTCCCCTTTATCATAATCGCTAATGTCACAATGGTCTGATGGGGATGAATTTAGAACAATTGTTGATTGGAAACTCTTGATAAAGACAGGGAGTTCAAACACAGACTCTGCCTGGAAATTCAGCAGCAAACATCACTCATCTATCATAAAATTTAACTGATGGAAAAGATCAAGACAACCTGCCATCCATCATATCTCTTTAACTGTACTCCAGAGAGAATTAAATTGTATTTAACATCCTTTCTCTTACAGGCTTTGCACACTCTAAAAGGGAATAGTACTTCTTCAGCAAGCTGTTGCTTTCTGTTTATCAATTTAATATTTTGAAACTTGTTATGAAACATTTAATATCTAGTAAATTCTTTTCAAAGTCTTTATGGTCCTTAATTTCTCCCAAGTTTTATTCTTAACAATAAGAATGAATATCAGTTTAGCAGTAGAGTAATGGAAATGTATTCTTAGGATGCAACGGTACGAAAATGCTAGCTTATTCTTAAACATAGAGGTTCTCAATTGAAATGTTTGGTTGTTATTGCAAGTATTAATTTTGAAACACTTTAAGACATTTTAAGATGTATCATTTTAATACCACAGAATACTAGAGTTAGAAGGGCACCTAAGTGTCTTGTTTACGGCTAAGAAAACTGGGCTTTAAGAGGTACATGACTGTCACAACCCATCTAAACTATCTGCGGTGATGCCAGGATAAAAATGCAGATTTCCTAAGTCCCAGGAGTAGTTTTCTTTCTTCCCACTTATACATGCAGAGATTCTATGTGGATTCTCTAATACTCAGGTCTTATCAGTATCTTTGTGAATTTAAAGGAAAGGGGAAGAGTGACCACGGTGAGAAATAATATAACTGACTCTCACGTAGTCTCTTTCCTTTGTTTCTGCTGCTCCCTGTGCTTAGAAAACTCTTCTTGGTCCATCACCTATGTTTGTGTGGTTGCGTCCACTTTGGACATATAGGAAATGTCTTCTTCCTTGAATTTCTAAAGAAAGAGGCTTCATCTTTATGTATCTTGGAGTATTCACCAATTTTTATTTCCTGTCCTGTATTGCCATAAGAAAATGTCTTTCGTCTTAAACTCCAAGGCTGCACCATCCAGTACAGTCTCCATGAGCCACATTTTACTGTTTCAATTTAAACTAATAGGAATTAAATAAGGTAAACATTTAGTTCCTCAGTTGCATTAGCTATGTGTGGCAGCGGGTACCATATTGGACAGTGCCGAATATTTCCATCATCAGAGGAAGTTCTGTGGAACTGGGCTGCTCTCGGGTCTGAGGCCCACCCCCTCACCCCTCAGCCCCAAGCTTGAAGCATGTCTGTGACCATCCCGATTTTTAGTGGGTGGCATTGCAGAGGAAGCAGTGTGGGGTAGTGGTGAGTGTGTACCACTGGGCAGTTGGACTTCAACTGCTTGGGCTTGTGTACTGGAGCAAGTACTAAGTAAGCTGTCTTAGTCTCAGTTTTTTTAATGGGCAAATGGAAACAGTCATAATGTGTATAACTCAATGTTCTGAGTTCAAAATGAGATACCTCATGAAAAGTTCTTAGCATTGCAGTAGCCATACAGTAGGTGTTCAGTGAATGTTCCTTCTGTGTTGCGCACGAGGTGGGCATCATGCCTGAGAACGCACACCTTTCCACCCTGGTGGCAGCCGGGGTGCAGCAAGGAAGCAGGCAGCCACCTGGGTCTGTAGCCTGAGGGTGGCATGTGGTTTCACTGGGGCAGGAAATGTTTGTTTTTGCCACTGAGCAATGGCCAAAATGACTGGCAGTTTAATCCGCAGACAGGATCATTTTAAAACATTGGCAACAAGGAATTTATTTTCCCAAGCCCGGTTTTCTTTATGATTTTTAGTAAAACTTTGTATTTGCCAGTCACCAATATTTTCAGTTAATGAAAACACATAGGAATTGTACTTCGTTTTCCTCATGGCTTCTGTGAAGCACTGAATGTGGTCATTTTTGGCAAAATTATTCTAACTCTTAGTAAGTTGCCTAAGTTTTAAAGACTGGGATACTAAATTTTAGGGAGTTTTCATCTGAAAAATGGTGCCTGTGTCTCTGATGAGATTAGTTTCATCTTTCCAGGGGTGTTCCAATTTGAAGGAAACCATGAATTCCTTTAGTATAATGAAACCTATCACTGGTTTCACCTCAGCAGATGGGGGGAAAATCAGCCTCTTTGTCCTACAATTGCTTTCATCAGTTCTCTAAGGCAACAGCCAAATTATAGATCCCAGGGGAGGAAGTTTTCCTGCAGGGAAGTTCCTGTTTATGGGAATCACTGTGCCACCATTTGTCAAGAGCTATTGTTATTCTGATGTACCACCTCCATTCCTTCCAGTCCTATAAAGAACTTGACATCTTTGAGAACCTGATTACTTATGCTATTAACACATTGTTCCCCATGGAAGTTTCTAAGTTTCCTAGAATTTGAAGGAAGACAAGATGTAGGTGTGTGATAGATATATTTAGATACTCAAACATTGGAATTACCTGGGAAAAAGTGGTATATGATAGATAGCATGGTGTAAAGGAATTCCATATAGAATTTTCATCTTTCCATTTTTAAGCCACTGTCTACATTTAAAGCAGAATTATTTTAAGTTACACCGAGTGAAAAAATGGTTGGTGATTTCTAGTAACTTTAAGAAGTAATCCAACACAGTATTTTAGATAAATGGCTACAAAAAATGAGCTTCCCATTCATTTTCGTATATGGTGCATAGGCTCCTGGGATTTTCTCAGTGTGATTGTGCGAAATAGTTGAGACACTGGCTTTTCCTCTCCTTCCACAAGTGTCCACGCACCCGCTCCTCCAGCCATGCACCCGCCATCTGTTCACCATTTACATTTGAAGTATAGTACCTACTAGACAATTGGATGAAAAAAATGTGTATTTGAGAAATGTAGTTCTGTTTTTTTAAAGAACTCCTTCAGTTCGAAGGAGTCTCTGGAATTCTATGCAGCAGATCAGAGTTCTGGTTCTGAACAAAGACTCTAAAGCAAACTCGAGCCCCACCAGCTAGAAGTATGAGAAATAGTCAGAGGTAGAGTGTGGTAAGCCTAAATTTATAAAATTGTTAATAATTTCTACTGAAGATAAAATTTTAACTTTAAAATCAGAAATGAAATTGGACTAATTTTCGTAGGAGATTATGTGCCTGTTACATGGGCAGTATACGAGGGCTGTCCAGAAGATATCCAGCCATATACTGTGTTCTCATTGTGTTAGCAATGGCTGGATACTTTCTGGACCGCCCTTGTATGTGTTTTATCTGATTTTAGTTTCATAGCAATGCTATGAAAGAAGCAATCATATTCCCGGCTGACTGATGAGAAAAGAGAGGGCCAAAGACGTTAAGTAACACGTGCAGTTGTCAGCTAACCAAGGAAAGTTGAGATCTTAGTCTGAATTGATTAGAGTCCAGTGCTTAAGCTTTAAATTGCTCTGAACAAAAAGCAAAAATGTTCTAAGCATCCAGGTCTACCATTTGCTAACTGTGTGGCGGATGATCTTCACTTAACTTCTCTTTACCTAATTCTTATCAGCTACAACAATGGGAATTTTAATGCCTGTCTTATCAAATTTAATACAGTGTTGCGAGGATGTCATGGAATAATGTGTGTGAAAATGCTTGCTGCAATGTATTATGTTCTATAAATGAAAGTTAATATGCTTAGTCTACTGCATTTTTAAATGGAATCTTTCACAACAGTCTAAGAAATTCTTCTGTCCTAGCTAATGTCAGCAAGTTGTCACATTTTTCCTAAGTGTTTACTGGGCAATTGTGAAATATATAAGCGGTGGAAATAGAGATAATTACATGACAAATTTTCAATAATATTATATTTTTAAAATAGAAAGAGAAAGACTCGCTAAAACCTGGTATTTTAACAAACTAGACAAATGGAATTCCTGCTTTATTTAAGAAGTAGACACAGGGCTTTACCACTATAGGATTGAGTACATAGTTGGCTAATGTCAGTGAGTTTTCCTTGAATACTTCGGATGTAAAACAAAAAAGGGGAAATTTCTATGTAGTGTAATTATTCTTTATATATGTTTTGGTCTGCAACTGGTTTATAGAGAAACCTATGCTTGTCTTTTAAACTGTAGATTAAGAATATCCGTAGAAGCTATCAAAATTAATAATACTTTTGTTTTTATAAAAGTAGGAATGCATTATTTAGTAGCTCTTACTCTGGGCTTAGTGTATGCTTATCTGAGAGGCTTCATGAGTATTCTGAAATAACTGCAAAATTCATCAAACAAATGGGAATGATTACCATGAAATCAGGCTTCTGACTTAGATTTTTCTGCAATTAGTGGGAAAGCATCACATGTGGATTTATGTTATTTAGACTGACTGGGGAAATCCTTTTTAAAGCCTAAACCAGACTATACATTTTTAAGAATTACTCAGTAGAGCTTCTTAAAAAAGGTCTTGTGAAAAACGTGTAAAATCAGGTTTGAAAAAATCAGACCACATATGTCTACAGATTTGGGCCTCAAAAAGGCCACAGTGTGGAGAATACTGGATTCTGTTACAAGAGAATGATTAGAGTGTTTGTTTTCCTGCAAGTCATAAAGGCAAGCTAGTTACTCAGAATGAATATTGAGTGCTGAGGTTTTTGTCGTAGGGCATTGGAAGGGGGTAGAATCTAGGAAACTGAATTGGCAGGTGAAAAAAGGGTTCAATTATGCTGTAAAGAAGCATGTCTTCATGAAGAATAGAGTGGGAGTGAGGTGGAGTAATTATCAACTGTATTTTAGAGAGTCTTATGTAAAAGTAAAATACTGTGACCTGCCCTGCACTCCCAGCATATTTGGTAGGGCTCTGTTTTTCCCCTCATAGAGCTAAAGATCTGTAAAATTGGCTTATTTGATGTTTATTGTTTATATCTTCTCACCTATTAAAATATATCCCAAATGCCTAGGACAGTACGTGGCATGTAGTAGGTAATAAATAAATATTTACTGAATGAATAAATGAACCAAAGGCTAGGTTCTTCATCTTTGTGGCCCTCAGTTTATTTGTCTAAAAAATGAGAACTATATTGGACACCTCCCCAACATTTTCCCAGAGCTACTAGGAGAATAATTGTGATCATAGACATTATCTTATTTTCAACCGAGCTGGGGCTATGTCTCAAAATGTCAGTTGTTTAAAGTTTGAATATATATGCTCATAGGAAAAATCAAAAGCTAAATATTTTAGATTATAAACTCTAGTAGATATTACCATCAAAGAAATGGGATTTTGAAGTCAGAATACTAGCTCTGAACCATGGCATGACATTTTATGAGTCATTCTATCATTTAGGTTGCATAAAGGATAAAATCAGAGAAAGTGTAATATATATAGTGTTTAAGAAATTCAACTTCAAAGTTTTATTGAACTGGGTTCAAATCCTTAGTGTTTTGTTAGCTGTTGAACTTGAGTAAGTTACCCAAATTCTCTAAACATCTATCTTCTCTGCTATAAAAGTTTAATAATAGGTAGTACTTTTTAGGGTCGTTGTAAGGATTAAATAAGATAATTGAAATAAGAGCCTATCAGCTCATCAGTCAATGGCAAAAGTTGTTTCAGGCCAACCCTTTTGCTGAGAACAACTGGAAAATGGGACTATATACACAGCCATCTATTTCAAGTTATCAGAGGACTTCTAAAGAGGAGATCCATGATCCAGAAGGTCCAGAGTGATGAGCCCTGCATTTGGGGTTACTTTTCTCCTCAAGACTGAATATCTCAGCTTCTCAGCCTGTGCTTTGCTAACTGACAGGCGATATCAAAGAGAAGAGCTCTCAAAAGACTCACCGGGCCGGGGGTGAGGCAACTAAATTTAAGTTTAATGCCTGCCAAGGAGGAGGCAAACACCTCATGCTTTGGGACTCCACAGGCCACATCCTAGGATGTGTTAGGGCAAATAGAAAGTAGACCAGCTTGACTCATCTCAGTCACTGATTAGATTAATGTGATCTGGACTTGCTAGCACCCAGACCTCTCTGCTTGTCAGAAGCCATTCACAAATAACCAGGCATATGAAGAGATAGAAACCAGTGGCCAAGAACCAAGAGAAAGTACAAATAATAGGTTTACAGGGTATCTAGAAACAGGAGTTGAGAGATGTGTGCTTTAAAATAACCATGATTAATATGGTAAAGGAACTGAAAACAGGTTGAGAATTTGATACCCATTAGTAGAAATTCTAAAATTGTAAATTACAATAGCTAAAATTTAAAAATGACTTTCACAGCAGATTAGACATAAATAAACATAAAAGTAGTGAAAAAGAATAAAATATCCAGACTGAAGCAAAGAGAGACAAACGATGGCATATACAGGAAAAAGGCTAAGAGACGTATAGACATGGTTAATGTAAACTAACATGGAAGTGGGCCCCAGAAAAAGAGGAGAGAGTAATGGGATAAAGGCAATGTCTGAAAAGATGATCTCTGAAAATTTCCAAAAGGAGTAAAAGACATCAGACACAGATTTGGGAAAATTACAAATGTCAATAAGATAAACACAAAGCACAATATATCTAGCCACTTCATGGTCAAATTGCTGAAAATCAAAGAGGAAATGCTAGAACAGCCGAAAAAAAGACCACATATAATCTTCAAAGAAGCATCGATTAGATTTTTAGTTGATTTCTCAGCAGAAACAAAGGAATCCAGGAGACAATGACATGATACTTTTGAAGTCCTGGGAGAATTCCTCCAATGTAGAATTCTGATGTCTTTCAAAAGTGTGGATGTAATTCAGGTATTTTCAGGCATATAAAATTTTATCAGCCTACTGAATTCTTTAGAGCCCCTAAAGAGACCCAAAGTACGGTATTTCAAATCAGCGAAACCTCACCACCTTATACAGTGATCTTTCTGTAGAATCAGGTGCTCATAGGTCCAACCTGCGGTACCTGGAACGCCTCTTCCCCCTGCCTTTTCATCCCACCGTATCCTTGACAGAAGGACAAGGCCCTTCTTTCTGCATTTCTTGAGCAGCTGGTCAGTGGCTTGATGGCCATTAGTTCTGTGGCCAGCTTGTTTCACCAAGGGAGGTGGAGGAGTGTCACGGCTGTACATGGACCTGCAGGGTAGGGGCTATGAGGAGGGAGAGCAGACCTCTGCCACTCTGGTGTTTCCCAGGCACGAACTCTTCAAGTTTCTCTTTTTCTCACTGTGGGTGAAAACTTTTACCTCCTTTCTTGTCCCAGGGTGTTTCTTTTCTTCTTTCTGTTGTTTGTGACCATGATTTTTGGCTGCCTTTGGAATTCCAGTCTCGTAGCTTTTCTCTGACTACTTTGTGTTTTTATTTATTTTTGATCCTGGAACAAGCAACACAATCTCATTAAAGTTTTGCTTTTGTTCCAGCAATTAATTATTTTAATATAACAGTATGAAACATATAAAGGGCCAAAACACCCCTCTAAAACATCTGCATTACTGGAGAATATGGGGGTGTCTAGAATACTGAAGTAGGGTTCAGCTGCATCTTAGACATGGCTAAATGTCTTGTTCAAGTTCGCCCTTGACCAGGCCTAGGAGGAAAAGGGGAGGGAGCCTCAGAGAGCTCCTGTTTATATGCCAATCATCTGAGGTGGTGTGTTAGTGAGCTCGGGCTGCCGTTACTAAGTGCCACAGACCCGGTGGCTTCAATAGCATAAGTCGATTGTCTCGTAGTTCTGGAGACAAGTAGTCCAAGATCAAGGTGTTGGCATGGTTGATTACTTCTGAAGGCTGTGAGGGAAAATCTGTTCCATGCTTCTGTCCTGGCTTCTGGTGGTTTTCCAGCAATCTTTGCTGATCCTTGGCTTGTAGATGCGTCATCCCTGTATCTGTCTCCATGTTCATATGGCATTCTCTCTGTGTGTGGTCTCTGTCTCAGAATTTCCCCTTTTATAAGAGCACAAGTTACATTGGATTAAGGATCCACCCTACTCCTGTATGACTTTGTCTGAAATAATTATTAATACAAATCTGCAATGGCCCTATTTCTTAATAAGGCCAAACTGAGGTCCTGAGGGATTAGGACTTTAACATACAAATTTTGAGGGGGGAACACAATTTGAACCATAACATTTAGCATTTCCAAGAGGATTCTTGTTATGTAAGGAATGTACGAAAATTTTACAAGCCTGTATTTGAGGACTGTCTGTGTCTTGGACACCCCCGAGCTTTCGGGAGTGTGTTTGAGAGACTGCAGTTCCATCCACCCCCATATATTCTTCTCTTCTTCTCCAGGAAGGGATCATCTGATTTCATTTGGGCACATAGTTCCCCACTAGAAAGACTTCAGTTCCAGGCCCCTTTTGCAGTAGGTGTGGCCATGTGTTGACTTAGCCTCTAGACCAGAACTGTCCAATAGAACTTTCTGTGATGACGGAATTGTCTAGTACAGTAGCTACTGGACACATGAGGCTACAGAGCACTTGAAATGTGACTCATGTCTTTAAGGAATGAATGTTTAATTGTAGTTAGGTTTACCTACTTTAAGTTGAGATGTAAATAGTCACACGTGGCTCATAGCCCTGTACCGAACGGCACAGCAGTAGACAGCTGGTTGTAATGTGTGAATGTGGCAGTGCCTGCACCGCACCCACCAAGTGCCTTTCAAGGAGGGAGTGCGCCCTTCGTCCTTCTGCATGGGATGTGGACATGCTGGCTGGAGCCCCTAGCTGACAGTGAAGATGAGGGCTGCGCCATGGAGACCATGGACCGTGAGCTAGAGGGGTTTGGGGTCTTTGAGGACACTGTGGAGCAGACCTGCTGTATCAGCCTCATGCTATTTACACACACTTAATATGTTAGAAAAATATTAGATAATATTAGAAAAATATTCTATTATCTATCTTGTCTAACCCACTGTCATTTGTGTTTTCCCACCCTCTTTGGCTAATCTAATCCTAATTAATATAAGAGGCAAAAAAATCCCAACGTCATTAGTGATGGCAATAGATTGAAATTTTATAACACCGAAAATCTTCATTGCCACCCTAAACATATTGAAAAATGAGAGTCAGTGTTGTTGACTTAGGAACCCACCTCCTTCCATTCCCATTACTGGAGAGGGGGTCATAAGGACCCCCCCGCCCCCAAATAGGAGTAAGCACCAACGTTGACTGGATGTCATGAAAATTTTTCTTCTGTAAAAAGTTTAGACCAATTTGCTGGTGTTTAACTCGAGGATAATTTTAGAATTCTTCTGTTGATATTTCTTGATTACAACTTAAATGGTCTAAGTTTCTTAGGATGAGACAACCGCATTTAAGGAGCAATTTCACTTACGTGCGATGTGTTTTAAAGGTCTTCTAGCTGCTCTGATTACTTGCCCAGAAAGCGCCCCAGATGTCTGTATGAAGAACCAGGGGGCACTGCAGGAACAGGACCGGGAGGCAGCTCGTCGGGCACTGCTGGAGAGGGAACGGGCAGGGGACAGAGCCGCTCTTCTCACCCCAGCCCCACTGCAGCACCCTTTTAGCTGGCGGTTACTGCCCGCTGTTTTTGTCGGCAGCACTACTGCAATCTGTGTGTGTTAAAAACCCCCATTTTTTGTTGTCAAGCTGTTTTGACAGGGATTTGGTCTTTAAATAGTAATGGCTCATTAATTGCCTTTCTCTCTACAACCCAGAACCTTCCTGGTCTCCTTGTATACTTTGGAATAGCCAGAGATGTGAGCCAATACTATTTTTATTTAAAGTGAGATTATGGGTGTGTTTTAAAAAATATTCCTTGGGGCCATGTGGGAAGTGCATGTCCTGACCACGGTAGGACTTGGAGCCCTGTGTAAGCATAATTACAGTCTGACCCCATTTGCTCCTAACAGCCTGAGCCGTGGTAATGAGACGGTGCATGGTTTGTGCTTACAGGGTCACAGGCAGAAAGATGGGGCTTGCTGGTAGATACACCCACTTTACCAACCATTTACCTGAATCTAGTGCTTTGCGGTTCATAAAGCATAGATACATATTCTTAATCTCCACATTAGGGATATTAAAACCCCCCAGATCATTGCAGAAATCCCTAGAGTGAAACAATTCTGTTTTTGAGTGAAATTGTTTGCCTCCCAAGGCCAGAACCTGTCTCTCCTTTGTCAGGCTTTTAAAAAATTCATTTAAAGCAAATTGAATAAAAGACTGTGTTTGCAGATGGCTTAAGAAGCCTGTTATCTACCGTTGTAATGACAGCTAATGTTGGTTAGCTGTTGCTTTTTTGACTTCTTAAACAAAGTCCTTATTCACATTAGGTTTTAAGGCCTGGTATAAGGCCTTAAATACTTGATAAGGGTTTCCATATAAATTCCCCAATACATAATATCTTGGTTTTGGTAGGAAAATTGGAATTACCAGGTTGGTTTTGTGACTAAAGGATATTTTTTTCTGTTATCACTTTCATAACTATACAAGGAAATGCCACAGAGATAAGTTTAGTTCTGATAAGCTAAATTTAAAGTTATATCCTTTGTTCACTTTGAAATTCTGTTGTGTTTTTTTCCTAAAAGAACATTCAAATAAATTCTAAACCTCTTAATAAAACAAGTTTGTTATAGGCTTTTTCATAATAGCTTTTACATTGCCAAATCTTCCTCTAAACTACTTTGTGGAATTAACCCTTTCTCCTGATTTTGAAATCACCTTTGTGCTTACAGGCTATGCCTAGTCTCTGATATGTTCTGTGCAGCTGCAAGTAGAATGATATTGCTCTGGGCAGTCTCTGCCCAGGTGGGTGTTTAGAATGGCTCTCTATTGGCCATTCTAGCTGATAAAACTTTTCTGAGAGGTTTGAAGACTATTGTAGGAGGAGGGATGCTCAGAGGAATATTTAAGCCCCAGATCAACACCTCTGACCTAGGCTAAGGCAGCGAAGGGCAGTTTGGCTGCCTTCAGAGAGGGGAGTCGGAGGGAGGGGACAGTGTTCTTTCCATTCTTTGAACTCTTTGAACTTGTCTTACGTTATCCTTTGGCCAGAGCACCATCTCTCTGTTACATCTTGGGTTGTTTCACAAAGATTGTAACCTTTCAAACACAGACACTAAGTGTGCCTCATTTCTGACCTTTACAAGGTAGGCCAGTCTTGTCCACTAGCCAGTAGATTCCCCATCGTGTTCCCATGGTCTGCACACAGCCTGGCACAGGTGCGCTGCCCGTGCATATTTGTTGACCAAGTGACTTTTCCATCTGGCATTTACTAAGCCTAATACTACCTTTTTGATTTTTCTTCTTCATGTTTTCCTTCCAACTCACACTCGTATACATTTATAATCAAATGAATTAATCAAATGTTTTCTGGTTTCAACTGTTATTGAAAAATCTCATCTTTTATGGATTAGCCAAATTTCCTGCCTAAGTTAATAAACCAAGTTGAATTCTAATGAATGCATTTTTGTATGTTCAGGATCTCATAAATCTTTGAGGTGTGATTCTGAACATTGTGTTAAGACTATATGACATTCTAGAAAAGTACATATGATAGGCCTTGAGTATATATGTTTTTAATTTCTGGGTTTTCTAAAGGTAGGAAACATGACAGTAATGGTTAATTTTAGGTTTTATTAATGCTAGACATGGACTTGTACTTCACGGAAGCCATAATCAGAGAAAACTACCTGCTCAGCTTAGATGTCCTTTGGCTCATTCGTTATGGGCACTTGGAAAAGAATGTGTTTTCTAAGTTCATTAGTTATTTGATGGATACTGTTGGCTTAAAAATATTTTTTGTTTACTTTTTTGGTGAAAATTCTTAATTTTCTAACTTCTCTTTAAAGGAAAAAGTCGTTCAGACATGTAATGATTTGGGAGGAGGGACAGATTCCGGAAATGTTATGATGAATAGCATACGGAAGAACGGTCTTACCAATCTTTCGTTTAGTAGAGTCTTGAAGACAGTTCGGAAGGGATACAGATTTTTTTTATAGCCATATAAATTTGATTGAACATGTTTAGAAACATTAGTAATTTTGTAAAGCATCCATTGAGAGCTAGCCAGTGATCTCTACATCATCCAATATTTATCGAAGAAAAAATTGAGGTGGATAAGGTTTCCCTTTTCCGTATGAGTCTATATTATTTTGATTGTGTAGATGTAGGTGTTTTATTTTGACAGACAGTAAAGTCAAACTGAGATATATATATATTTTTTTCTTTTCTAAATTTTAAGAGGAAGCAGCATGTTGTGTGAGAGAAAATAAGCTTTGAAAGCAGGCACATCTTGATTTGAGTGCCATTTACTGTCATTAACTTGCTTATATAATCGTAAGAAACTTTTTATGTCTCTAAGCTTTGGTTTGCTCATTGGTTAAATGAGCACAATACTTCCTATATGATAGGCTTGTTGGGTGTGAGTATTAGGTGAGTTATGTTAAGCAAATGCTGCATGGTAGGTGATCAATAAGTATCAAATTCCATTCTCATTCTCTGTGTTTCATAGAGACGGAGTTCATATTATAACTGCAGACTAATGTTTTCCATGATACCTTTAAGAAGTTTTAAGTGGCTAAATTTGCTTCTCTTTAAAATGGAATTTTTATCTTGGTTCATATCATTTTGTTTTGGCTGTATTTGCTAATGTTTTTGGTGGAATCATACCATTCTCTGTTGGCTTCATCTATAATTCTATTTTTTTTGGCTGTATTCATACTATTTCATTTTGAGACCTGTTACACTGTTGGACTTTTGGCTTCACTCACTTTTTTCCCCCCACTCCACGTTTGGCCCATCTCTGATTTCATTTTGGTGCCACTACCAAAACTGCTCATGTGTATGCTGGAAGTCTGCCCCATATGTCTCTACTGGAGCAGTATTCCTTTTTATTCCTTTTTTATTTTTTAAAATGACAAGCTTACATTTCCAGTATGTGAAAATGCTTTAGACCTTCTTGTTGAATATAGGTCAGTTGACTTTTTAAATCTTAGCCAGTGTTGCATAGTTGTGTTTTGGTTTTCTATTTCTTCTTTACCCTTTTCATGCTAAACCTTATAGAATTTGTCATCAGTGAGAGATTGTGAGGAATCCTAAGGTGCGTAGCCGTGTTGGATCTTGTACCAGGCAGTTTGAAGAGACCCTGTGCAATCACCCAACGTTTCCTGTGTGCTTATTACCAGCAGAATTTCATACATCTTCTAGGTACTTAAATCTATAACAAATATGGACGGAGTCTAAGAAAATAGTTGAATCATGAGTGAGTGTGTGAATAGTACAAATAGCTGTGAGCATCGTGTGCCGTGGACCCGCCTCCTCGCTCCTGAGGTGTCGTCGCCCTGCCTGTCTTCATGGTCTGTGAGTGTTGAGATATCAGCCTCCTTTTCGCATTGTCTGGAATAATTGCCAGGCAGCTGTGCCTCTTGAAAATGGTGTAACAAGTCCTTTTGGTTGTGCTGGTAGTCCCGCTCCCTGCGATCACGTCTTTGCAGCAGTGTTGCTTACTTCTTTTCATAGTCTGTTCTTTCAAGCAATAAGCAGTAGGAGTGGATAGCAATAGTTTGGGGGATCCCAAGACAAACGGGAGGCAGAACTCTCCCCTCTGAGGAGGCCAAAGGGAGCTGGATGGTCCCTGTGTCTGCTTCCTGACTACTAGAATATGCATCTGTGACTCCATGCAGCCAATTCAAAGTTTAGTGCAAGGAATTTGAACTTTGGACTAGTTAGAGATGATTCATTGTGAGGCTTCTGCAGAGGTCACGGGCTGGACGAGTGACCGTAAACATCCGGTGTTCCTGAGCAGACTGCTCCTGTGGCCCAACCCTGTCTGTGTCTCTTCTCTGCAGGCCCCTGCTCGAGTGTGGTTCTCTCTGATCTTACCATTTATCAGCCCTTCTGCTAAAGGGCTCTTCTAGCAGGGTACACTTTGTGATGCTTGGAGCCAAGAATCTGCAGATAATAATCAGATGAATCAAATAAATGGTAGTAGTGGAAGGACACGTAGCCCTGCAGGAAGGAATGGAATCGTCAGTGAAAACACAGCAGACTGGAGATTGCCTGAAAAAAAGACCAGCCAGTAAGATCCAAAATAGGTGCTATTAGAGGTGAATGTGGTGAGTTAGGGCTGACAGAGGACTTCACAAACAGGGAAGCAAGCTTGGCTTTTATTTTATTTTAACCTTTGAGGAGTTGGATGTCGTGGTCTGTTCAATCAGCATGGCTTTTTATATAGTATGAAGGAAAACCGGAACTGAGAAGAGACATGAGAAAATGGTAACACAGCCTTTTGGGGTGTGGATCAGCATGCTCTTCCTGCTACAGCTGAGGAGGGGCATGCCTGGCCCTGGGGAGGTAACTGAAATGCTTGGTAGCTGAGTGCATTTGGGTCTAAAGCAAAAATAGGATTTGAGGACAGGTACAAGAATTTTATTTTGGGCCAGGCGCGGTGGGTCACGCCTGTAATCCTAGCACTCCAGGAGGCTGAGGTGGGAGGATTGTTTGAGCTCAGGAATTCAAGACCAGCCTGAGCAAGAGTGAGACCCCATCTCTATTAAAAATAGAAAAAATTAGCTGGGTGTGATGGCATGTGCCTGTAGTCTCAGCTACTCAAGAGGCTAAGGTAGGAGGATCACTTGAGCCCAGGAGTTGGAGGTTGCTGTGAGCTAGGCTGACGCCACGGCAATCTAACTCTGTATCAGAAAAAAAAAAAAAAAAAAAAAATTTATTTTGTGTCGTATGAGTCATTTGTCTTTTAAGATGCTTCAAAATAAAATGAAAACAACAACGTGCCCTCATCTCCCTGCTGCCTTACTGAAGTATCATTATCCCAAGGTGTAGTCAATCCTTTTATATAGAAAATCCTGCCTTTCAAAAAGTGATAGGTTATACTAATTATATTTGTGTTCTCCTACAATTTTTTTTTTTCATTTTTCCCTGGTCCTATGTGGGAGGCTAAGGTAAGAGTCTGAAGAATGTGGAGTTTTAAGCTGCGAGGCCGCTGTGGTCATATTCTTCTCCACACAAAACTTGTCCCTCTGGTGTTTCACTTGCACAGGGATAAGTTGCACGACTTTGTTCCATTTTGATTCTTTGAAAGATTTGTCTTCATTTCCTCTGTTCTATCAGATTCCTATATTTCCTCGTACCTTTGAGCCAAGCACCATTGTTTTCATCCTACTGCATGGAACAGTAGATGCTGTTCCAGCTTTGATATTAATTTCCGTTCTAGCACAGCAATTCCAAGCTGGAGTACATTAGCATTACTTTTCAATTTCAAAGAGAGATTTTAATCTCTGAGCACCCACATGTCTGTCTGTGTTTTCTTGATAGTTCGTTGTGGTTGTTTTCAGTGTTAGCTTAGGTATCTTCAGCCAGATTTCTGATGCAAATTGAAAAGGAAACAAGCAGTTAGTACTGTGCTTCCCTTATTCTTCTGTAAACATGCCTAGTGCAATGTATTGCCTGTCAAAGTGCTCTTGCTTAATTAACATTCTTTAGTTTGTAAAGGATTGATTTGTTTGGCAGAATTATTGATAGTTGATTCTAGGAGTGAATTTTTTCTGGTATCCATTTGAAGGAATCTTACTTCTCTGTGTCTTTTAAACATTAATTTGTTTCTGTTACCATCAAATCTTAGTAAGTCTAAAGGATCTTCAGTGGTATTGTTCGTGCTGTTTGGCTGTACAATCCAAGGATGACATCTACTGTGTCTGTTTTATTAAAGCTACAGTTTAGTTATGTAGTACATATGCAAGGAGCATCCATCGAATAGTCAGCCTACTGTGATTATATATTATGATTTTACTGTAAAGAAAACATACCTCCTAGGGGTTAGGAAACCAAGGCTCAGATTCCACCTCTGCTGTTACCTACCTCTGGGCTTGTAGGCAAGTCACATCCTTCTGATGGCCTCCTTGTCTGTAAGGGGGTGAATATTCTTGCCTTCGTTGTCACCAGGCTGTTATGGATAGCCATGTGGAATCACGAATTGGCGGTGGGACAATCCCATTCCTGCCCAGCGTGGCCCCAGCCTGGCACTGTACTGCTGCCATCTACCTTTGTAGCCTGGTCTTCGGCTATTCCTTTATGATTGGTGCTGCGGTGAACTTTTATTTCACGCACACGTATTAGCCTTCGTACCATGTGCTGCCATCTCCCCTCGGTGCTCCTGCTCTCTGGAATGCTCTGGATATGCCCCTCAAAACTTCACCCAGCTTCCCAGATACACTTTGAATGGCTTCTCCCCTGTGAATTCTCCCTTCTTCTTCCTAATCTGAAGTAGCCTCTTAGCAACCCATTGATACCTTATCACATTCTGGTCACAGTGTTGAATTATAAGTCAGTCATGTATGTGTCCTGTGTTCCTGACTCAATTAAAATTGAGCGTCAGGATCCTATGTTTTGGCATCTCCTACCACACTCACCATTGCTCTTGCATGGATCAGGAGTTTCCAGATGTCCACTGGATTGCCTTTGATAAATCAGGAAACCCCCCCAGTCTGAATTTCTGTATTTGCATAATACTGGGGTGATCCCTGAGGTCCCTTTCAGCTTTACCCATAGAGGATGACATGATTCTGTGTTGCTGTGTAGAAATGTGAGTTGGGCATCCTTCAGTCTTATTGTAAACAGTGAAGAGGGACCCCGCTGGGTGGCAGGCAGCAGGTGCTGCTTCTGTAGTAAGTCAAGGGTCTGCCCCATGTTGTCAGGAAGCCACCTGTACAAACACACACCATGTACAGAGTGGTAAAGGGGACATTGTCATATACATGAGAATTGTAGGGATTAAGTGAAGAGCTGATAACCCAGGAATAGAGAGGGGAGCTAGTACGTTCTGTGGCAATGGGTCGTAATGGATGAATGAACAGGAGTTTGCTGGGATGTTAGGGGGGAAGTGCCTCCAGGTAAACGTCCAGAAGAGTCCAAGAACCTGATGTGCAGGGGAGCACAGGAGCGGTTGTGTGGGTGTCTCCCGGGCCCGGTGTGAAGAGTGGGTGGGGATGCAGAGGATGCTGGTGGAGATGCCCTTTAGCCAGGTGGAGATAACAGAGCTTGGGATCCTAGAGAGAGTTGAGTGGGTGCCAGAGAATCTATTTCAGAACCAGTCGATAGCATGAGAGGACAGGAAAGTGGCCGTAGCAGAGGATCTTACCTGCCCATCAACCAGTAGCACAATCACCCAGAAGCGTGCTAAAATTCAGAGTCCCAACTCCACTCCCAAAAATTCTGATTCCATAAATCTAGAGTGAGGCTCAAAGGTTTGTGCTTTAATGAATTATCCCAGTCTTCTGACATAGGTGGCCAATGTACCGTACTTTTGAGTATGTGTTGAATTGTCCCTAAGAGCTTTGTAACCTAAGGAATTATAAAATTTGCACTGATATGCATTTTTCCTGGGGAGACAGATCATGGATAACTCTGTGCAGATCCTCAAAGAGATTCATAAACTCTCCAACATTTCAGAATCAGCAGGCTAGGACAAAAGCATGTAAACCATGAATGAGAACAGTACCAGGGCAGGAATACTGGACTTTTAAAGAGACATTTTATGTGATAGGAAGAGTTGCTGTTTTCAGGAGCCCTACTGAAAACACATTAGGGAAGTGAAGGCTTACTGCCCGGTTTGTAAATTGCGATTTGTTTGTGTTAGTGTCTCAGTGTTTAAAGGAGATGCAGCGTTTGGTAGATCTAGCGATTTAACAGTTTGTCTGTAATAGGTTTTTTCCAAACAATTCAAGTCCACTTTTTTTTCCTGACCTAATTAAATCTTCTGATTTCCCCAGGGTTTTATTTTTTAATTCTGAAGTTAGCAAGATATTAAAATTTAGTAGGATGAAGGTCTTTATTGAGAATTATCAGTAACGGTGCAACATTTTGCTCTCCTATGGTTGAGGTCATGACTGCACTTCTGTGATAAACATCTCTCTGAAATTCATACCGCATGTGGGGAAAAAACTGAGATTGATGCAACTTGGTTTTTACTCCCAACCTCAGGCATTTTTGCATCAGTGAGGTATACTGTTGGAAATACTCCCTCATTCTTTCCAGGGTAAAATGACAATGTTGTTTCTATTGGCAAATTCAGTGCATCAGATGGGATGTAGTGACTCCAGTGGAGGGACTTTGTGATCAGGGATGTGTTTTCCAGTGATGGCTGAAGCAGAGCTATCAGTTGATAACTGCAGCCTGTTCCTAACAGGGGGTCGTGGCTTCCAAAGTGCCACATTAGAGCGTTGGTTTAAACGTCCCAGAAATTGAGCTAGTCTATGAGGCTTCCTCTAGGCAAATTTCTAGCCCCATGAAGGGTTACTATTTCTTAAGCCCAGTCAATACTGTATTGATCCACTAAGGGTTTATTCTCTATTCACAACATACCCAGTACTAGGTTAGATATTGTTAAGTGTCCAATATGGCTGAGAGCCAACAATAAGCTTACTTAAAGAGCATTCCATAAGAAAGAGAGATCCAAGCCACATATAATCAAGTATAAAATTACACGCTCAGACTATTGAAACCAACTAGTTGGTGACACTTTGGTTGACTTATCCCAGCCACCACAGCTTCTTACAAGAGGTCAGTCATATGAAAAATAAAAAGCTTCATGAGAAACAGAACTCTTCATTTTCCTGGCTTTACATTAAACATATCCTAATGAATAGTTTCTGGAAGCAAATAGGGCTTATCCCAGGCATATTATGAAGTCACTGAATTTGATATTATCTTCTGTTTTTGAATGTATTTCCCACCTCCTTTTCATATGTCTGATGTCCTTATGTAATGTTTATCAAAATAAGAAGTATCTAATATCTAGTTATTTATACTTGTGGATTATTTGTGTAGGACTATGCACAATAGGTCTAAATAAATAATTTTTGGAGTAGATATGGTTAGAAGACTGGCTGTATAAATCCATATTTATACAATGTTTTTTTGAGTTTTAGGCTTTGAGCCTCTTTGTCGTAGACTGAAAAATATAAACTTATTCAAATAATTTTAAATATTAGTAAGCAGATGCTGAAAGGGGGGTGGGTTAAGGAGAGCCCTACTGAAATTATACTTTATGTGTCCCTAAATGTTCCTTTCAGCAAATACGACTTGACCTTTTTGGATTAACTGGGACAGGAACAATCACCCCAAATGGGTCCCAGCCTACATAGGATTGAGAATACTGGATGCCTTGTCCTGTGACCTTGCGCTTCTTGCTTTTACATAGCTCAGGAGCCTGGCCAGCCTTAGAACCCATCTTCATATCACGAAGGTCTCTTCTGCCCCCTCAAAACCTCCCCCTAAACCTTCTCCTCTTGCTTTAACATTGAGCTCAGCCATCCTTTTTGTTTGTATTATTTAACATTATTTTATTTAGTTTTTATATTATAATGACTTCTCCCTCAATAGTCCACCAATATACAATACCACATTTTAACCTCTGTTACATCACTGACAAGAAATTATTGTCCTTAAGAAAAGAGAGGCCAGGTGCAGTGGCTCATGCCTGTAATCCTACCATTCTGGGAGGCCGAGGTGGGAGGACTGTTTGAGGCCAGGAGTTCAAGATCAGCCTGAGCAAGAACGAGACCCCATTTCTACAAAAATGGATACATTAGCTGAATGTAGTGGTGTGAGCCTGTAATCCCAGCTACCCAGGAGGCTGAGGCAGGAGAATCACTTGAGCCCAGGAATTTGAAGTTGCAGTGAGCTATGATGATGTCACTGCACTCTAGCCTGGGTGACAGAGACTTGTATCAAAAAAAAAAAAAAAAAAAAAGAGAGATAGAGAGAGAGAGAAACATAATAGAATATGACCTTAGAGATAATCTGGGCCTGAAGTAGTCAAATACTGTTAAATATTACATTTTTTTATGGTCGAACTCTTTTGCTGCCCATGGAATCCCAACATTTAAAGTAAATGAAAGTTGAATATATCTGGTTGAAACAGAGTTCCAGAAGTGCCTGCAATGGGCTGACCTTTGGGATCTGGGAGAGTCTGAGGGTTCCCAGAATCATAGTTTGAAAAAACAGTGATCTGATTCATCCATGCTATTTCATAGGCAGGATGCTGAGACCCAGAAAAGAAAGAAAGCCACCATTTACCTATTTGTTAGATAGATAGGTAATTGGGTAGGTAAGTGGATAGACAGGTATGTAAGTAGAGAGATAAATAGTATAAGATATGTGTAAACACACACACACGCATACATAAAATCATTTACTTTTTTGGCATTCCAGAAGATGGATGGTATTATAGATGAACAGATGAGGAAGGCTTTTAAGTTGATAGGTTTGGGACTCACCTTGGCTCTTTCTGGTGGCAAATCTACCTTCTTTCTGTCAGATCTCCACTCTGCTGGCTGGTTGCCTTGTCCAAAGCCACCCACAGGCAGGGGTAGGACTGGAACACACACCATTCGCTTCTTGATCCAGGGTGGTTCTCTCAGCCCACCTGTTCTCTTTAGATAGTGGTAAAATAATACATGCTAAAAAGTAAATAGAATATTGAGTAAACACTCAATTAGAAAAAGAAAAGACACTCCAGCTGTAGCTGACCTTGAGAAGGATAAATGTTCTTAGTTCCCTGTATTTTAGCAACTAACTGGTCATGTAAAATGACTAGAAGGAAAGCTGATTCACAACAATTTTTGTGCTAAGTATTGCTCTTAGCTTGGGAAATTTTGCATGGAATCCAGCTTCCTGATTTTTAAAATTATATAATGAATTATTTTTCTTTAAAGCATACTTTTTTATGGCCTGAGTGTTGAAATTTGACAGCAAATAAGTATTATCTACTTTTATGTTTCATAAATTTGAAAGATATATAATATGTAATCATTGACATTCTTTTTATGTTTAAAACAAGAAACCAAACACAACTGACTGAGGCATTACACCAGAGTTCCAGTGTGATACACACAAAATCCCTGCAGTTTTGTTGACTTATGCTGAGGTCTGCCAAATTACAGCCTTTTTATGCAGCATCTTAGAATAATAGGCTGTTGATATCTTAGTAGATTCTCACATCTAGTTGCTGACGCTCTGGTTTTTCTTTTTTATCTGGACCATTTAGGAAAAGGAGACCTTAAGGATGAGTTTTTATTCTTTCTTTTGGCTCCTCCAGCATTTTTCATATTTCTCCTTTTTAACTCCTCTGTGTTCCCCAAGTTGTCTTCCTTGGGGACAGGGACTTCTTTTTCATCCTGTGTCTGTTCCCTCTTACCCCCTCCCTTTTCCTCCCTAGTGCCTGACTTAATGCCTGACATGAAAGTCCCTAGTTAGGAGGAGTGGGGGTGACAGGGAGGGAGGGAGATGCCATGATTCATAGCAAGAAGGCAAGAAGTCTAGAATCAGGATTTCTTCTTCCTTTGGTGTAGCCAGAGTGTTCTGTGAATACAGTCCATTAGATATATTTTCTTTGGTGTTCCTTTCTAGTAAATACAGAGCAATAAATGGTTTTTGTTGTTACTTTTCTTAAAAAAACTTTACAAATTCTATTAAATCCAGCAAGTATTTAATGGGTAGCAAACCTCTTTGTAGGACTGGGGAAATAGATATGAACAGAACATCATCCTAGTCCAAGGAATTCACAGTGTAGTAGAGAAGACAAGCATGTCCACCATTATATTGCCATACAGTATGAGAAAGACATCAAGAGGGCCTGTATATATTTTGCACTGATGGCTATTACATGGGCAGGAATGATTGTTTATCTGTGAGAAGGTATCAGCAACGGTATCTAGGAGAGGTGGCCTCCGAGCTGGGATTTGAACCGTACACGGGCGTGTTCCAGGCAGACCGTGGGGTGGGGAGGGGAGTGCTCAGCAGGTGCAGGGACCGCATGAGCAGAGCAGTACCACGTGGGCGGCACAGTCATGGGGGGCGAATCTGCAGATAGTTGGAGAATCCTAGGGTATAAAGTTAAAGGGTAGTCCTGGAAAGGAATGAAGATAAAGAGATAGGTAGGGGTCAAATCAGAACAAACAACATATGTCACTTGATAAAATTTGAATGTTGTCCACTAGGCAGGGAGGAGCTGATGAATAGTTTTAAGTAGGAAGACTCAGCGTATACCAGGTCTGTGATCCCAGGTAAGTACAGTCAGCCATACAAGTTACCTGTTTTTATGTTAGAACAAGTATTCCTAGCGGTAGGAAATTGGAATGAATTTTTACCAAGAGGATATGTGAAACTATATTTACTTTTTCCTTATAATTCGATTCTACCCAATGAATGTAATGCATAGACAAAAAGTTCATTGAGGAAGTACATTTAGTTGAGTTTAGGTTAATCAACACCCAGTGAAAATGAATGTTTTAAGCTGAATACATAAATAATGTGGCTTGGCTGTACTGCACATTGGTGAGTTCAAAAGTTTATTTTTATCACCTGCCCCAGATAATGGTTTTATGTTACCAAAATCATCAAGAGATCGATTTGTACATCATACTAAACTGCCAGGAGCGCCACCAGGCGTAAAATGAAATTCTACTTTTTTTTAATTTTCTGGGTATCTCTGACCAGTAACCAGGATCATTTTCTACCCAGGGTATCTCTTCTTGTTGAGTAGTTCCACGTAGGAGAAAAATTACAGATCAGGGGTTTCTTAGCATGAAATTAGAGCGAAGCATTAAACACTTTGATCCAGCTGCTTTTCTGTTGTCCGTATTCACCTGAGAGGTATTTATGACTAAAAAGAGTTATTTAGAGCTGTGATCTCCAAATCGCTTTCTTCACACCCTTTTTGAGGAATATAGTACAATCCATTCATGTTTGGAAGAAAATATTTGAGTTTCAACGTATTTATATTTTCTAGTAACACTTTAAAAGGCCAATTACATGCATGCGTATAAGAGCCTATGCAGAGTAGTACATGTATATAATTTATAAATAGACAAACATAGGCTATTTGTGCCTTTAAAAAAACTGATATCTTCTTAAAAATGTTTGAAACTACTGATCTCTAGAGCACTCTTTCTAAAATAGGTTAATGATTAGGTTATTCCGGGACCTTTTTTAAAAACCACAGATTCCTGGGGCTGCTCCCAGAAGATTCTGGCTAAATAGGTTGGTCTAGAATAGTGATTACCAAACATTAGTATGCATCAAAGTCACCTGGAGGGTTGTTAAAGCAGGTTGCTGGGCCCCACCCCAGAGTTTCTGATTCAGTAGGTCTTGGATGAGGCCTGAGAATTTGCATTTCTAAGGAGGTCCCAGGTGATGCAGCTGGTCCAGGGACCCACTTTGAGAGTCACTGCTCTAGCTGGGGACTCAGGACACGAGCAACTCCAGAGAACAGGTGATAAAGACTGATTGTTTGATTGTCTTCTGTCCTAGACATTTCTGGCAAATATTTTATCATTTTTTTTTTCATTTCTAAGTCCTATTTCTGTGGTAGAGACAGACAACTTTTTTTCACAGTAGTTTTCACTATTGTGGTATAGATACCAGTGTTATATTCGGGTGGATTCAAATTGACTTATGGAATTCAAATGGTTTAATTAAATCCAGTAGCAGCTCTATGAGGTACTTATTTGTATATGGAAAAATTGAGATAGCTAAGTCTTTAATAATTTGGCTGGATCTATATAATAATAATTAGGAATAAAAATAATACCATTGCCCATTTAAAAAAAAACAGATTTTAAGGTCAGTAATAAAAATACATGTTTGTTGCAATCCAGCCTTTAAAAAAATTAGGAATTGATAGATTGAGATGAAATATGAAGTATGAGGTAAATGTAATAAACCATAGAAGCTTCAAGAACAAGACAACTCATTTCCTTTGTATTATATAAAATATATCCATTGACAAAAAGCACTTCTTACAATAGAGCATAGCATTAGCCCTTTAAATGCCTGTGCAATGTGTAAAATCTGCTTGCTAGATTAAATTATGTAAAAGTATTTCTATAATGCTTAGTGTCTGATTCACTAAACATCACTGGCACACTAAAGTTTAAGAGGCATTATATACTTTTATTGTTTGGCAGGCGATTAAATGTAGATGTCACTCTGATTTACAAGAAGAATGAAGGGGCTCTGCCATGTTGGTAGAGGTTTTTTTCTTTTTTTAAACTCTTAAAATAATTATGTGTGTTGTATCTTACTTTCTATTTATCCTTTGAATTGTATAGTTTATAGCCATTTATCTTATACAGTTTTAAATTTGAAATAAATAGAACCATCTGAGATTTCATGTTATTTTAGGAAAATAGAACATATAACATTAATTCTTTTGGGGGGTACTTTAGCACTATTTTTTGATCTGCCTTCTCTGTAGAGAGATCCATTTACCACTTATGCATTTGATAAAGGCTGCCTTAAATGGGGTCATTCTGTATTTAGAACAAATGAGAAGAATGTTCCAGAAAACTCCTCAAGGAGTATTGGTCTTTTTACAAAATAACTTTAAATGGACTATAATTATAATAAGAGGAATGATTGCTAGGAGTGTATAAATCAATTTAACCTGTTAAAGGAAGAACAGTTCAAAATATGTGTTATAAATTTATGAAATTAACATTTGATTGTTCTCCACTGGCTTCTTTTTTTTTTTTTTTACATTGAATTTTTTAAAATTATTACTTCAAAGTATTATGGAGGTACAAATGTTTTGGGGTACATGGATCAGTTTTGTACTGCTGATTTCAGGATTAAAAGTGTGCCCAGGCCGGGCGTGGTGGCTCACGCCTGTAATCCTAGCACTCTGGGAGGCTGAGGCGGGTGGATTGTTTGAGCTCAGGAGTTCGAGACCAGCCTGAGCAAGAGCGAGACCCCATCTCTACCAAAAATAGAAAGAAATTAATTGGACAGCTAAAAATATATAGAAAAAA